>JAHQIW010001767.1:0-29322 GCA_019055375.1 Parelaphostrongylus tenuis | reverse complement strand
GAACACTCTTTCTTGAACTTATTTTGAATACTTATTGCGAGGCTTTAAAACAGTCGATATCATGAATGATTATTAATATCCCGACTTCGTTCTCTAGTCATAGAACGATTTATGTAGAATTACGCCATCGGATGACTAAATTACTCCTCAAGAACCTCTTCAAATAGTACAAACTTCAGCTGTTATGTGAGTTTTACAAATCCATGCGCAAAGTTTGCATGCAATTTCCCGATACTGCTGAAAGTCTTATTAAAATCTTTTCTGTTGCCCCAATTTGTTCTACGTGCGCCTATCGCTGTTAATATGAATTCCAGTCCAAATATTAGGTGTCCTTTGCGCAAGCACACAACGGTCTGCCAGTACTACCGCTGTATCTGATTTTGTTTGCTTTTTCAAATTTTTACAAGTGCTCCAGAACTTCCTCTTCAGCCAAATATATCAAAAATAGATAACAGTCTCCTGATATTCTCTTCCATTTCAGAAAAAGAACGTTTGATTTTTATGACTCTGACTTTTTCCGGTACTTTTAGACCTACTTTGATCATCAATGTATTTCTCGCAGAAGCTTCGTCTATTCATCTCTCGTCTCCTCGACTTTGCTGTTGTCATTTTAGCCTTCATTCTTACAACTTTTGAAGCAAAGCTGTAAAGAAATTGAGATAAGAGCTTCTCAATAGATTCAAGCTTACTTGATAGTAATAGAAAAGGAATGTTATTTACCCTCACCAAAATGTACAGACAATCAGGTTTTTATCTGTGCTCAAATGGCTTATGCAGAAAAGAAGAAGACAAGATAAGATAAGAGCTTCTTAACAGTTGAAAATTCTATCTAATAGCAAGAGTAGAAAACACTACGGCGTCACCTAATCAGAATTCCACAAAAAATAGATTTTCTTGAATAGTTTTCTTTCTATGTGGCAGCAAGAGAATGAGAATGTTGCTGCTGCACTTAACTAAGGTGCTACAGATGATCAATATTCGTTTTAAAAGCATTATTAATCCTTTCTTAGGGAGGATTACTTGGCTTCTAGTTGGTACAATTTTTCCTTCTCGAAAAAGGATCTTTTGCTCCAAATAAAGTACCTCAGAAAGACAACTGTATAGTCGTACTGACGGATGCAGGAAAATGACGTCGCTGACACTAACTGGGAAAGGTCGAGGGCATATGAAAGACCGTCCTGGAAAAATGTGTAAGACGACTCTCGCAAAATGTCTTTTTCAATTTATTGAAAACGTTTTTGCAGAATAAACTGCGAACGTCATTGCAGGGTTCATCTAGTTATATACTCAGTAAGTCTATTTCCATAGAAATTCTTAGCTTTTTTTGCTACTTGTGCGTTTTTATTAGACTTGATCAACTACATAGATGTGTTGATATGTGGCAAGAGTGTTAGGAGTGTGCAAATTGAACTAACCATTTTCCCGACAGAAAGAGCATTCTCTTGTTCTTGCAAAGGAATAACCGTGCAGCTACATCCTAAGACGAAAGCGAAGATAAGACTTTTCATTCTGAATTAAGCAAAGTCAAGTATAGTTTGAAATTAAATTTAAAGCCCGCACTTAAAAAATACTGGTCAGTTATCATTACTCTTTGACCACGTTATTGTCACCAAAAGCGTAGGTAACAACGTTGTAACTCATCTGTAGTTCTACTAATCAACTCATTCATTTTTCATTCAATAAAATGAGATTATTTATATTGCATCACAGGAATCTTAACAAGCGTATTTGCTCGTTTCGCACATGCACCAGTCGTTGAACTCTTCAAATTCTCCTTTTTGCGCGTATGCTAATTAACGGTTTCCTCATCGTCACTTATGTCGTCGAATACAGGTTGAGGTGACTTTCGATGTGATCTCGGGATGCCCATACTAGATTGCACCCGCGTGGATCGGAGTAAACTTGTCGCAGAAAAGTTCAGTAGCATTTTCCTTACCTTGGCAAATTAAAAGAGTAGATAGACCTAGGAGAGATTCTATCTATAGACTGGGTACGTCGCACTGTCCGGCGATGAGCGATGTCACTCAGTGATGCTTTCTTAGTGATCAACATATTACAGGCTAAGAAACATATACTTCGAGTGGTGGTACAATCATCGAAACTTTTGTTTACACCTATTTGGATTTGAGACAAGCAGAACTGCGTCTCCAGATTGTTTCTGATTCATTATATTTTACATATACAACAATTGGAACACATAAGTCGAAATGACTTGAAGATGAGTAGAAGTGAATATCGTTTCACTAAAGAACACTTTTTATCGAGATAAAGGTGGAAACAGTTGTCTGTGTGATTCGTGGGACATTTTTATATCGAAGGAAGTAAGCGGATTGAGTCTGCGCTTGGAACTTGCGATAAGGAGGCATGACTAACACTCTCTTATCTGAAACTTTGAGTAGAAGGCTGTGAAATGAGACGATCTACAGTTGCAACGTAATTAAAATTATATCGACATGAATAATTGATTTTTGAGCAGTGTTCAATGGCCAGATGAAGCTTTTTAGTTTATCTGAAGAGAGACTCGAGTCGTAATAGTTCATACTGGGCCATCTACGTTTTCGTACTGATCAAATACTTTTCTCGCATGATTTTTGCACAGCGCACCGATATTTGTGGGATACCCGACGTAGCGTGCCGTTTGAAATTCTGAATGCATCCTCTTCTTCAAACAAAAATCTTTAACTCCAGTATAACCGCAGCTGAAGACGATATTGAGCACAAGAATTAACACACGACTTGAAAAGTCCGTAATAATACTTTTGTCTTCTAAGACAGCCGCACCAATCCGAAATTGATCTTATAAAGATGGATTACTTGATGTGTCAGAGGTTCGAAATCGAAGCAACAATCAAAATTCTCAACGTAAATCAACTTCGACAAGATATTGTTATAGGTTGATAGGCGTCTGAGTAGTCATTATTATATCTTCGAAAACTGCGATTACAAAAAGAGCTAAGGAACTTTGCTGAACTGATAAGATCGCATAGAAAGTAAGTGGTTTATGTAATTTGCAGGCGTCATATGGGAATATAAATCAATTGCAGAAAAGTTCCGAACCTTCACCACATAATCATAGGGATCTTGATAAAAGAGTTGGTATGTAGGCAGCAAAGGTGCTTTGTGCTCTCCCTATGCTCCAAGCGTACGGAAGGTTTCCGTTGCTTTTATGACATGCTCTTCAATATTGTCTCATGTCGGCGCATTCTTATCTCTGGGGCTTAGCGATTTGCAACTCTACATTTATCTATACAATTATCATTTATCAACCGTATGAATTCTACAAATACATGCCATTACTACCGTCTCTCGCTGCACCCTACACTATCATTCTTTACTGATTTCGCTTCTGCACATGTTTTTTTAACAACGCGGCCGGGATGTCGACATAATGTTATGAAAGAATTGATGCTGTGATATATGGGCCGTTCAATTACCTAAATCTGAGACCTAGCATTATGACAAAACTGAAAGAAACCCTAATGGCGGAACATCGCTGAAAGAATGCAACTCTCTACAGCTAAAAATATCAGACCAAAAATACTTTGCTTATTTAATATTAGCTCATATCAAAGTGTGGCAATGCACCCTTTTGCCTTACTTGACGTTTCATCTTGAGCAATAATTTTCTCGTTTATGCTACTCTTCAAATTTTCGCGCATCCGTTAGAATTCTGAGTACTAAAAAAACTTGGGATTTCAAATGGCACAATTAGCGACTCGCTCATTTAAGAACTCACATTTGAAGCACTGTGCCATTAAGACCCTCATTCTCACCATACCAACAGTTACCCGTCATTGGAAGTATTGTAGGAAGCGCGAATGTGGCTGTACTTCCCATCGTGCCGTGCGTTGAAAAAGAGTGGTAAATAGAGTGGGTAGAAGAATAGTAAAAGTAAATAAAAGTGTATAATCGAGCTTTTCACAGTTTGTAATTGCATCATTAGCTGACATGTGGCGCGTGTCGGCTGATTTGAATTAGCTCGCATATGCTCTCAGTCAACTTCCTATGGCCTGTGGCCTGTGTTATTCCACATTGTCGAATCAACCTAAGCATTTCTGTAGACAAACATCTCTCCATGTTTTTCGGTCTCTCAGCTTTCATAGTGCTAATGTGAGTTATTATGTAAGATCTATTCTTTGTTGACGTTGTTGAATAATACGGTGCCTTTCCAAAAGTCGACTCTACCTGAACAAACTTCGGCTGTGATAGTTTCCTGGCTTTTTTCAAACTCATCACCTTTCCACGCTTTCGCGAAAATGACATAATGCCCGAAGGCGTGGATCTGATAACGTGCATAACTTCAAAACACTAGCAAAATTGGTTACTGTAAATCTTTGGTTTACTATAATGTAAGTTTCGCTATGGTACTCTCCACCAATACTCCCATGTCCTCTAGTGAGAGGAAGCATCTGGACCATTCGTATCTACACTTCATGCTTGGCATCACGAAATAATCTAAATTGTTTATACAGTCTTATGCGCATAGATTTTCCATTCTTTTACGGAAATGGTGACATCTACATCTGAAACCTATCGTTATGAGTCTGTCTCCTATGTGTTCTACTGTTCAAGCTAGACTTAAATTCGGCGGCCAGTTGTTCTCTTAAATGGGCACAATGCGGCCTTCCTACTATGTATTGGTCGGATTGCTCTTTTCAAAAAGTGTCTTGTAGTTACACTTACTATGCTAGAAAGGAGGAATAGTCTAAACGAGGCCTTTTTTCGCTGGTATCACCGTTGAGGCGCGGTATTTCTTCTAACCCTATCTCAAAGAGCGTTTCGTGACCACTGAAGATCGTTATTTCCCGAATCAGTTCTAGCTTATACTTTCCGCTTCCCTTCTGTACATACACTGGCGGCTAATGGAATTGTGCTCCTCAAAAGAACCCTCTGTACTTGACAAATGAGAAAAGAGTCAACAAACCAGTACATTTTTGTTACCCCGCTTTCGATGCCTTGGTGATGCAGTCGTTTGTGAAATTTAGACATCTTATGCACTCCGGCTGTTCATTGAACATTTCAAAGCATCTAATATAATAATATATTTTAGCAGTGGAGAAATGGCCAGAGATCATTATTGGGGCTTCCACTCTAGACATTAAAGCAATAACAAAGGTGGTGCTCTCTTGTTAACCATTCATTTGAGCAAAATATTTCTTGGACCATCCAAGAAAGAACAAAACAGGCACTCTTTTTAAAGAACCATACCTGCTGCATCGACAATCCATACAAAAGTAGCACTTGCTCCTTGGTATCGTATAAGAAGCTCGTGGCTGGTTTGCAGTGCAGGGCCACATTGGATTGGAGGCTGTTTATTACAAATGACTTTATCACATGCGCATTGTTAGGATGCACGTTCCGCGGCCAACCCAAAAACTTTTGCACGATCCAAGAAAGACTGGATTGTGTTTGAGCAATTGGGATTTTATTGTAAGAAACCACGCCATCATGTCCGTTGGTCTGTATAACAGCTCATGATGGGTATAACTTCAAATATTGATAGATTGCTATCAAGACATCTTATAAGTTTTGACACTGGAGCAATGGGTACGCAATTTATCAACTAGAAGTAGTTGAAAAATTGCTCAACAACACTATTCATATTATGGGCCATCAGCCTGAACACATTTCTGCCATCTTCCAGGCGACAAATCGAAACCGCACTGATCGAATTCATCATACTTGAATTCAAGGAAAGTTGTCTATTCTCGATACAAATGATTGATGTCTCAAAAATTGTTCTTGTTTATGAAGCACTCCAGTGACCGGAAGAGGTGATAGTTAGATGGCGACAAGTTAGTACTGTACGGGAGATGATCCTGCAAGTGCCAGCTCATTTGGTTCTTCTGGACACAAACCTTTTAGCCTTTACACGGTTAATGTTCTTAAAGGGGATTCGTACATTGCGCTCCAAATCGTACTCGCAAAGCAGTAAACTGCCATAAAGGCTTTATTCAGCGGTCACAATTTGGCAAATATGGAAAGATTTGGAATCAAAAGAAAGCTCAGGAAATTCTGCACAAAGTGGTATTGATTTTTTGCCTGAGAGATGGCAGAAATGTGTCCAGGCCGACGGCGTGCTTTGAATAGTGTTGTTAAGTAATTTGAATTACTTCTGGTTAAGAAATTTGGTGCCTATTGTTTTAGTGCCAGGAGCCTAAAACTTAGAGAAGACCTAGTATATGTAATTTGGATTTCATAAATGTAGTGTGATAGTGGTCATGTTGGTAGATAGATTTTAAGTCAAGTAATAATAGATGGTTTTGAGTCTGCCGCTTTTGCTAGTGGAAAGGACTTCTAAAACTTCTTGGGAGACGAAATATATATCAAGAAACATCTGGAAAATACTTTCTGCAGCCACGAGAATGAAAAAAGGCATGACGATGTTCGAGTTGCTTTGAGGGAGCATGGCTATCCCTAATGGAGCACGCTCGATATTAGAATTGAGTCCACCTTTTTCAGTCTCAACCATTTATGAAGTATGCTTTTAAAGGACCCTGCGAAAAGGTTTTGCTCATACCTCATTAGATACGAGAAAAGTTGATCCGTTCCTTAAACATTTGAAATGAAGGTTCGTTAATTATTTCTGCTGAATTGACAGGGTTTGGCTCACCATGATTAAGGTAACCTAATTTACTCTAAGAAGGCGAAATCCGTCGAAACGTCAGTTGTTCAAATAAACTTTGTTATGACAACCTCTTGATCTCGACAGTTGTGAAAAAAATGTAACTTGTAGATTAAGCCTACAGTTTGCCTGATTTTATTCGTGTATTGGATAGTAAAATCTCTTATATCAGCTGAGTTAGAATGTCGTCACCATGATATATGAAATAAGTGGGGTTGTCACCTCAATATTTGAAATAAGCGGGAATATGGGTGCAATACCTGTTCACAGTCACACCGCAGACAGACTCAACGTGAGCTAATTGTTTCACTGCCGGGGCACTCCACCCAGCAAAAGGTTGAAAATCGAGAAAATTGGGTTGCCTTCCGCCTGTTAGTCCGGAGCTGTAAACACTCCAGTACTTTGATGTTAAACAAAATTGAGGCAGTGAATTAGATAGACTACAAATATGATAGCCTAGCTATAGATACATCTTAGTCGCGTTAGGGAGAAAGTTAGAAAGTACGAGAATGGTCAAGAATCAACATACTCCATTCAACAAAGCAATAGTAGTAGAATCGATGCGAGAATAAGCTTAAAAATGTATTTCAGGCCATAAATTTCAGAAGCAAAAGTCATCTTGTGATTTTTTGAAGTATTGGTAACCGGTCGATCAGTAACTATAGATGCAATGAGGAGATCTGCAATTTTTTCACAGCTACATTAGTGACTTTTCTACTAAACAAGCTTCAATAACCTGATAACATATTTTGAGCCTATAGGTCTGTTATGGCACTTATACAGTGTTATGCAGTTCGATTTAGACGATCCCTTACAAGAAGGGAAACCCTTGCATATAGAATTAATCCACGCCGAACAACAAATCACCGCAAGTTAGGTGATATAAATCCTATGACGTTGCAGTGACCATCAGCCAAGCTCATGGATGATAAAATAAATCACACCTTTCCATTTGGCTGGTTTATAGACCTCGCTCAAAATCCTTTTCTCTATAAGTGCATGAGTTTACCCTCTTGTCAGGAATCGGCTGAATCGGCATCGTTCTACTGATGAGGCTGCACCGCCGAAGAAGCTGTCTATCACTGTATAAGTGTCATAACAGACTTTGATAGGCTTGAAATCTGTTATCAGATTATTACTGCTGTGAGAGAGCTTGGGGGCAGTGGTAGTGATGCTCCTCGCGGTGCTCGAGTAGCAGAGCTCCGTATCCAACCCTTTCCGGTATTCTACAACAACGCACAGCCAGGTCATCCTCAGGACTGCAGGGATATTCGCTCAACCAGCATACTACAGCGTTCAAAAAGGAGACGAAAAAACGAGTTGAATAGTTGAAGTATTCGGATCCGAAAGGTGAATAAAAATGCTGCGAAGACTGATCAATGAGGTGTTAAGTGTCAAATGAGCGAGACGTATAAAAACACTCGAATGAAACCGTAGAAACAAGCTTTTCTTCTCAATGGAGATGAAAGCAAAGTTGGAAAACTTCTGAGCAACTGTTACTTTGAGATAGTAGTGCTCGGAATGAAAATTTCTGTAACTGCAGCAGGATACATGTTTACAACTGTGCAGATTTCAGCTCTCATGGTGATGATAGGTAGTAAGAATCTCTCATCATAACATTGTACCCTCAAGAACCAAACCGTTTGTTATCAGACTCCAGTTGTAGTAATTAGTGTAGATGCCAACACAAAGCCGATATTGCCTAAATCAAATTGATTTTAACAAGAACAAGACTATTTCTTGCTCTAAGTAACTACGAAATCTTACTTTAGCTCTAGCCACAATGCTTAGAATGAAGTTAACGTTTTCTACTACGCTGGTAGACCAGTGCATCAATGACGTTGCCTATAAATGATTATTGAGACTTATTTTATGCAAGTAAGTTATCCTCTGAATGATAACTTAGTCTTGAAAATGCAAGACTCTGAGTTAAAATACATCTTTAAAGTGTCTTCGACGGTTAAAAATTTGTTTTCAGTCTTCAAATCACGGCCACTTTTCGGTCAAAATAAGCAAACTACTCACAGAACACACCTGAATCCATAGAGTCACCACTTCAAATCCTGATCTGATCAGATAGTGGTACATCTTGTCCAATTGCCTTGCTCCTGTCTTTCTTGAATTTGGTTGTGGAGTCATACATATTTCTATGCCGAGTCCCACTGAAGAAGCGAATGTTACTTGGATAAATTTCTGTTGAAGAATTGAGTAAAATCGAACTTTCACGTCTTTGGTCTTCCATGTCATAAATGCGAAAGAGGACTTCCGCTCAGATATTTTAGTAAGGTTCATCATTTCAGCAGACTTTTTTGGTAACGTACGTCCATAGGAAAGCTCCCAAACCATCGGCAAGGCAGCCATATCAACAAAACATCATCTGTATAAGAAGAGGTGCAAAAACTGATTAGTTGAACTGATTGAAGCGGAGAATAGCTGCTCAGTAAATTTGCATTTACATTGAGGATAGGCGTTTTTGAAGCAAGATTTTATTGAATGTCGAGAGTATGGTCATAATATGGTATTCGTAAATTGAAAATTAATTTTTGTAGGTCGTAAAATGGCTACGAATCTGTTATTTTATGCCAGCAAGACATAAAAATCTTCACTTCTCGATGCAGCGGACTCTCTGAAACCATCGGCAACAAAGAATTGCTCTCCAAACATTTCGATGAACTTTCACATGGCAATTCATACAGCGCGTGACTTTTTCAATTCCGTAGAAAATTATCTTTGACGTTCAGCACTTGTGCGTTTTCGATGCAATTCAAAAAGTTACAGCGATTAAGTATGGCGTTAAATTTTTTATCAAATTTATCCGAAACAAATACAGTTTTTAGCAAGGGTGACTCAAACGCTTTTACATAGGAATCCAGATTACATGGCATAATCTAGCTTGGCACTCAAGAGCATTTCCGTTTCCTTCACTGTTCTAATTCTATTGTCTTGCAATGATTTCATTGCAGATCAAAGACACGTATTGTTCATCATTTCAAGTGGACATCACCTCCAACTTAAACTCATTCGTCTGCTTCTCTGTTCATCAACAAATCTTAACCAGCAAAACGAGCCTCTGTATGCATTTTGGATGCTGTCAACAATGGCAGAATCGACTTGACCTTCACCAGCTGGAGAGTAGCTTTCCAAATTACACGTTACTTGTTCACTTACTTTTTGGTGATAATGTTAATGCCACACATATTCTCGTTAAACCAAACATTGATCGAAAGCTTGATGTTTACTTGAGAACCGTTCAAGAGAATGGTCTCTATTCACTCAAGATGACATTTAGCGCTGATTCTAGCCCCTCGAAAAGCACTAAACGGGAAGTTAAGTGAAATTTTGCTAGTTTCGTGCTTTTGCCCGAACAGAAATACTACGAGATCCAAATTCTTATCGCTTTAGAAACACAATGGCTTCTCCGCATACTCACTACTTTCTCTGAGTTTCCCACCAATTATTTCACGTGGAGACAAATCGTAATGAGCTGACACAGATGAATAATGAACACCTTCCACACTGAATTATCATATGAGATATTGCACGAGATCACGCGTGATAACGAAGTATTTTTTTCTGCCGTTCATGCCCAGAGCTTTCAAATTATCCTGTATACTTTTACAGCATTGCATGTTGAGTTCCACATTCCTGTGTGAGAACAGTAATATCTCCTTTATAATCTACTCCTTTGTGTCACTCTGCTTTATTCACACCTAGTGGGGCATTTGTCTAACACTGATTTTACCGAGTATTACTTGTATCACTGTCGTCCCGTTGTTCGCCGAGTGGCTCGACCAAGCACGAGCAACATGTGCATTTCTAATTACCGCGTGTTGAAGTAGCCTAGCGGGTTTGCCTGCTCTAGAGATTCGTTAAGCATCATAACTTTCTTCTAGGCTTCTCGTGAAAAAATCGGACCATCAGGTTGGTGTTCTTTCTCTATATCGCTTGATATCACCAGTATCCAGTCGATAACGACTCTCGTTCATCGATTGTCGTTGAAGCGCATCACGTGTCCAGCTCACCATATTTTCGACATCCTGGCGGGTAGAATGGCATCTTTAATCTTCGATCGCTGTCATATGTCGGAACATCGGACTCTTTCTCTCATTTGCGAGATACGGGACACTTCTAGCATCAGTCTTTCGACTACACGTTCAATAACGTCAAGTGATCTTTCATGCTGCTTATGTAGCGACCAGGTTTCTCCTGCATACCTTAGAGCAGGTGTAATCGTCGAGTCGAAAAGGTACGTAAGGATTCGGATGTTCTTTGTGCTCTCCACGACTTCCTCGATCCTCTTCAACTCTCCCTAAGCCCCTCGTTTCCTTCTGCCCAACTCCGGAGCTAAGCCGTGCATCATGTTGATTTTATGGCCTCGGTAGACGCAACTGAAGCAATTCGGAGATATTCGTTTCGTTGAGCGTGAATGAGGCATTCAGATCCCACTCGTCCCTCGTAAATATCGCTTTCGTTAGATTCGGTCGAAAACCAATCTTTTCAAAGACGTCGTCGAAATCGGTCAGCATCCGCCTGGCTCATGTTTAATGTTCTAAGCACGTAAACACCAGCGAACTAAGGATGGTTTGATTTTTGACCATAGATTTTCGCTCCCATATCGCCCATAATGTCCGCATGTTTTGGAGGGTGGCAGTGAATAATTTTGGTGGGACTGTATCACCATGACGAACACCTCTTCTAACGTCGATATCAATATCGTTATAGAATGGCGATATTTCGTTGTGAAATCCTTAAGTCACTCACGAAAAAACCTTCTATACCGAGTAAGGACGCACTAGTTGTCCAGAGCCTCTATGACAGCTCTGTTTTCACTAATTCAAAGGCTTTCTTCATGTCGATGAAAGTGAGGCAGAGCGGTTCTTGCATCCTCATGAATCTTCAGTTGGTCTTGTGATCAATGAAAATCGAGAAAACTTATCTTGATTAGCTGGCGCGAGGTTGGTAAAGTAGTTGTAGAAATTCGGTTGACGTTTCGGCGACACGCCTTCTTCAGAGCCTGGGCGTATGTAGTGTTAGTCTATTTGAATGATTCGGGTGGTCTTATTTATATGCTGCCTAGGTCAGGTTAAAAGATAAAACGAAGAAAGAGCGCGAGATGTTGTGTGATGGTGACACATTCTTCCTTCCGGTTCATTTCGGGGTTTTTGGCGTTTATCCAAAATGCCTCAAGAGTTTTGCGCGTGGATGTTTTTGATTCCTGCGCCAGGATTGTGACAGTCACATCAAAATCCTTGTTGTTGTGTTTCTGTGCCCTATGTAAACCTAAAGGTTTGGGTTTATCTATTTTAGATTTACTGTCTAGATGTTCTTTTATGCGGGTGAAAAGTGGTCTACCCGTTTCTCCTATATATTCTTCTCCGCATGTTTTACATGTTAGCAAATAAATTGTGCCCGACCTCATACAATCTCCCTCTTTTCCGTTGGGGCAGATTATACAGTTGTTGGTGTTGCATTATCGTCGCACGCTTTGCAAGAGTTTAGGTACACTGTGCCTACTCTCATGCAATCACTGTCTCTGCCTTAAGGGCACACTTGGCAGCTTTTTGTTGTGCAGAAGCGGTCATATAAACGATTACGAACTAACTGGTGCCTAAGAGTATTTGGTGGTATTTCTATTACTGACACCAGGTGCTCTAAGCTTGCTCTTTCCAAACAACGTTTTGTAGCCGTACTTATCTCATTTGAAAAGAACGGGAGAATAAACGGGATCTTACTTTCTCTATAACTTTCGTGCAAGAACGTGTTGTTTCCTCTAAACCTAAGTCGGGGGTTACAAAGTTATAGCCATTAGAAATGGCTATTTCCCGACCTAGCTTTTCGGATTCTCTTCTCTACTCCTTTCCGGTGCACACACTGCAGGCTGTTCGAAACATGCCTTTTACTGGCGCTTTTTTTATGTGCGAAGGATGAGAGAAGAGATAGTGAACCAGGTTATTGTTATTACTTGGCTTTCGGTACCACTTTGTGATATCAGCCTTTATCGCCTAAGTATAGTTGCACGCTCAGGAAATAAAGCCACTTATGTTTTGGTGTCTCACTAAGTTATATATACTCTGACTGTCACCTAGCAACCTAGAACATCTGTCTAGCTCTCCTTTAGTCGAACAGATGACTAAGCAATCATCTATATACTTACAGCAGAGTGATGGCTGTCGATAAATCACTGGAGCTTCTACTTTGGACATGAAGGCAATAGCTAGGTTAGGCCCAGTTGCTGCCCCATTGCCAACCCCTTAGTCTGTGCAAAGTATTTCCCGGGCCATCTGAAGATTGAGCAAATCAGACACTCTTTCAAGAGTATCATGAATTGCTGAATCGATAAGCCAAACATGTTGGCAGCTACTTGATGTTTTGTAAGAAACTCGTGTGTGGCTTGTGATGCAGAGTCATTTGACACGTTGGTATAGAGAGAAGTGACGTCAAATGGCTTCATTACGAAAGCGTTATTTGGACTGGCGGTGCGCAGACGGTCCAGGAACATCTGGGTGTTAGTCAGATGGGCTGGAAAGTGTCTCACAAAGTGGGCTGTTATTAAATTCAAGAACCATGCTATCCTATCCGTCGTTCCGTCTGCACAACTGATGAAGGGTCTAGATTTGAATGTGGATAGATTATTAGACATTAGATCATCACTGGATACTAACTTTCGTATTTTTATAAGCAAGTGTAGAACGGGACATGGTGGTGATTGGATTTTTAATTGAGTGATGATAGATGGTCTTACATCTGCCGCTTTTGCCGTTTGGACCTACTCACTGTTTGATTTGAGGTACTGCCTCTTAAATTCCTTTTCAGAAGATGAGCGGTAAAGCAAAGCATCTTTGAGATGCCTTTTAGTTATGTCGATATCTATCTGTCGGGGAATGACTACGAACTCTCCATCCTTATCGCTAACTGATAGCCTGATAATTTCTTGCCTGTAGCAACCGTTCCACGGAACGGTCGCTACTTCTCTGAGCAATTGAGAGCGATCGTGGACAATATCATGGCAGGAACATCGCTGCGGGATCCAGCCAATGGTCGCACCGCCCGCTGCTGGTGAGCGGCAAATAGGGCCGCCCACTTCTGCGCTCAGTTCTCGTCTCGTGCTGGTGTCGTGATCGGTCGTGTCTTCTTGCCTTACTCCGCCGCCTTTGTCCCCTCTGGTTCTCCGTCTCCGCCCGACTCTAGACTTCTGACTCTGCCCTCGTTGTTGTGTACGTTGCCCACATAGTCCATTGACCCCGCTTACACTCTGTGAGCGGAGCTGAGAGCTACGGCGGTGGACCAAGCCTTTAGGGTTCTGTTTGGCCCGCCACAGGGGATGGGTCTAGCCCTTGCATACAGGCCAACAGTTCTCTAATATATTTAATCACCCCCTGGCTCCATCCTCGGTGTACTGGTCTGCTCGGGGCAAGCATAACTACTTCCCGAGGTCCACCGCCTAGTCCGGCCCCGCAGACTACTCATCCAACTCACCCACCTCATCCATCTCATCCATCTCATCCATCACAGCATTACTGAAGTCACGGTTTTGCGCGTTATTGTCGTACTCTTGTTATGTTATTATTGTATATATATATATATATATTTCAGGTTGTCTTGGGTTGTCCATAATAAACCTAGTATTCTACTTGCGTCAGCAGCAACAGCCGTTGTGGCAAACATTCAACACATCCAACTCAATAGCAACGGAGGATCAGTCCCCGTTGCTATTCTGGTACAGTAGCCGACCTTGCCGAACACAGGTCGCTACATTGCCTTATGGAGTCCCGAACATCTTTCATCCCACATTTTGCATCTCGGTGAGATTTGATAGGAACCTTCTAGCGCGATAATGAATGAGACTTCTAAAAGTTCTGCTCGCGAATTTCCTAAATTTCCTATCAACTTCTTCGTTTGTGTCTTGTTGACTGTAGAACGACTGAAGAAATGGCGGTATTGGTAGAGTCTCTACTTGCTATTGTTCTTCCCTACTAATCTCATCGGCTTTAGCGTTTTTACGGAGTTTGTCTTGCAGCTCATGTAGAATGGGCTGCGATGGTGAGAAGCTTTGACCCAGTTCTAAAAGTGAGCGCGCACCATCAGTGAGAGTTATGTCTCCTAATACCGTGACCCTGGAATTTATTGGTGCATTATTTGCCCTACTGTGATTCATTTGATCTTCTTTAGCAGTAGCCGTATGCCTTCTAACGATCATATTATGCGATCTACTCAAAAGGTGGTCGAACTTTCTCCGCAGTGTAACTTTAGCATTCAACTTAATAGAATTGCAAATCAACTTTGACTCACCGACGATTCTCCTCCAAAGGTCGCCTTTCGAATACTGAGCACAACATTGTTCCTTCTTCACACACTTCTTCAGCTGAGCGAACATCTTGTCCTTCTTGCTTCCTAGGCAATTTTGGAACACATCCATTTCAATTTTCAGTACTTTACGGCTGTTCTCTGGTACACCACACACTTCATGTAGTCATTTTCTCTAAGAAGTTTGGCACGACTCGATGTTTAGAGCAGCGTCGGAGAACCTCGCGCAAGGCAAGAATGCATAAATCCCTGCATCTTCTAGCTAGCCTCTTGTAAAGTATGCGTGACGATTACATTGTCGAAACAGGTGTACCACTTTGCCTCCAAATAAAGGAGCACATAATCGGTATCAGCACTGCCAGAACACTGGACGAGATACAGCCATGCAAAAGAGCAGGGTTTTGGAAGGGATTTAGCACCACAGACCACATCCACACGACGACAAGATTTGTTGAAGGTCCATGAGTGTCCAAGAGAACCGCTCTGCCTCACTTTCATCGATATGAAGAAAGCCTTTGAATGACTCTGAAGGCAGAAGCACTCATAGAGGTTCTGGACAACCAGTGCGTACTTTCTCGGGTATCGAAGGTTTCTTCGTGAGTGATATAAAGATTTCACAACGAAAATATCGCCATTCTATAACGATGTTAATGTCGACGTAAGAAGAGGGGTTCGACAAGGCGATACACTCTCGCCAAAATTATTCAGTGCCACCCTCCAAAACATCATGCGAACATTAAAATGGGCGATATGGGAGCGAAAATCGATGGTCAAAAATCAAACCATCTTCATTTTGCTGGTGTTTACGTGCTTATAACATTAAGTATCTACCAGGCATATGCTGATCGATTTCGACAACGTCTGTGAAAGACTGGTCTCCGACTGAATCTAATGAAAGCTATATTTATGAAGAACGGGTAAGTTTTCAATGCCCCTACCACGCCCAACAAAACGAACATCTCCGCTTCCTTAAGTTACGTCCACCTAGGCCATGAAATCAACATGATGCACGGACTAGCTTCAGAGTTGAGCAGAAGGAACGGGGGACTTGGGAAGAGCTTAAGGTCATCGAGGATGTAGTGGAAAAGACAAAGAACATCCAAATCCTTACACACCTTTTCGACTCGACGATTATCCCTGCCTCAACGTACGTAGCAGAAACCTGGTCGCTATCTAAGCAGCATGAAAGATCACTTGGCGTTATAAAAGCGCAGTCGTAATGCTGGTGATAGAGTCCCGTATCTCGCAAACGAGAGAAAGGATACGAAGTTCCGACCTATGTTAACGATCGAACATCAAAGATACCAATCTACACGCCAGGATATCGGAAATATGGTGAACCGGACACGTGATGCGCTTCAACGGCAATCAATGAACGAGAGCCGTTACCGACTGGATTCTAGGGATATCAAGCGTTCTACAGAACGAACACCAATCCGATGGTCCGATTTCTCCACGAGATGCTTAGAAGAAAGTATGATGCTTAACGGATTTTTAGAGCGAGAAGGACCCGTTAGGTTACATTAATACGCGGTAATTAGAAATGGACATGTTGCTCGTGCTTGCTCGAGCCACTCGGCGAAAAACGGGACGACAGTGATACAAATGACACTCGGTAAAATCGGAGTTAGACAAATGCCTCACTAGGTGTGAATAAAGCAGAGAGACACAACGGAGGAGATTTTGAAGGAGATATTACCGTTCTCACACAGGAATGTGGAACTCAACATGGAATGCTGTAAAAGTATACAGGATAATTTGAAAACTTTGAAAACGAAAGGCAGAAAAAAATGCTTCGTTATCACGTGTGACCTCGCGCAATATCTCATCTGATAACTCGATGCGAAAGGACAGGAAAGGAAAGGATTAACACGTTACTTGTTCACCTACGTTTTGGCAATATTGTTAATATCACACATTTTTTCGTTAAATTGAGCATTGATCAAGAGCGTGATGTTTACTTGAAAAGCACTCATGAGATTGCTCTCTATCCACTCAAGACGACATTTATGGCTGATTTGACTCCCTTGAAAAGGTGTAAACGGGAAGTTAAGAAAAACTTAGCTAGCCTAGTGCTTTTGAGCGAACAGAAATACTACGAGATCTGAATTATTAGCTTTGGAAATACAATGGCTTCTCCGCACACTCACCACTTTCTCTGAGTTTTCCACCAACTATTTAGCGTGGAGAAAAATCGTAATGAGCTGAAACAGATGAATAATGAACACCTTTCGCATCGAGTTATCAGATGAGATATTGCGCGAGGTCACACGTGATAACGAAGCATTTTTTTCTGCCGTTCGTTTTCAAAGTTTTCAAATTATCCTGTATACTTTTATGATCTGATGTCTAATAATCTATCCATATTTAAATCTAGACCCTTCATCAGTTGTGCAGACGGAACGACGGATAGGATAGCATGGTTCTTGAATTTAATAACAGCCCACTTTGTGAGACACTTTCCAGCCCATCTGACTAACACCCAGATGTTCCTGGACCGTCTGCGCAACGCGAATCCAAATAACGCTTTCGTAATGAAGCCATTTGACGTCACTTCTCTCTATACCAACGTGTCAAATGACTCTGCATCACAAGCCACACACGAGCTTCTTACAAACATCAAGTAGCTGCCAACATGTTTGGCTTATCGATTCAGCAATTCATGATACTCTTGAAAGAGTGTCTGATTTGCTCAATCTTCAGATGGCCCGGGAAATACTTTGCACAGACTAAGGGGTTGGCAATGGGGCAGCAACTGGGCCTAACCTAGCTATTGCCTTCATGTCCAAAGTAGAAGCTCCAGTGATTTATCGACAGCCATCACTCTGCTGTAAGTATATAGATGATTGCTTAGTCATCTGTTCGACTAAAGGAGAGCTAGACAGATGTTCTAGGTTGCTAGGTGACAGTCAGAGTATATATAATTTAGTGAGACACCAAAACATAAGTGGCTTTATTTCCTGAGCGTGCAACTATACTTAGGCGATAAAGGCTGATATCACAAAGTGGTACCGAAAGCCAAGTAATAACAATAACCTGGTTCACTATCTCTTCTCTCATCCTTCGCACATAAAAAAAGCGCCGAGTAAAAGGCATGTTTCGAACAGCCTGCAGTGTGTGCACCGGAAAGGAGTAGAGAAGAGAATCCGAAAAGCTAGGTCGGGAAATAGCCATTTCTAATGGCTATAACTTTGTAACCCCCGACTTAGGTTTAGAGGAAACAACACGTTCTTGCACGAAAGTTATAGAGAAAGTAAGATCCCGTTTATTCTCCCGTTCTTTCCAAATGAGATAAGTACGGCTACAAAACGTTGTTTGGAAAGAGCAAGCTTAGAGCACCTGGTGTCAGTAATAGAAATACCACCAAATACTCTTAGGCACCAGTTAGTTCGTAATCGTTTATATGACCGCTTCTGCACAACAAAAAGCTGCCAAATGTGCCCTTAAGGCAGAGACAGTGATTGCATGAGAGTAGGCACAGTGTATCTAATCTTTTGCAAAGCGTGCGACGATAAATATATAGGCGAAACGGGTAGGCCGCTCTATGCTCGCATAGAAGAACACCCAAAAACATGCCGGAGGATTTGACATAGATGCCACCATCCTTGAGCACGAGAAAAAAACATTAGCGCAAAAGATACTTGAGGCGTTCTGGATAAATACGACCAATCCAGCTACGAACCGCAGGAAAGAATTCCTCGTAATCACCCGTGATGTGAGTCAGCATATAAGACTGTTGTTTTGATAGGTATAGTGGATTACTGGCCTATGTGATGAGCGTTCCGTTGTTCTTCACATGTTCATTCAGTGCTAAACATAAATAAAATCGGTGAGGACGTTTAAGGGTGGCTTTGTGCTTGATGCGATAGAAATCTAGGTCTGACAATTTTCTCTAAAGAAGTGATCGAAGTGTTTGACTGACTGGATTGTAAAGGACTTTAACCTTTCTAGGCTTTGACGAAGGCGACCTGCCGAAACGTTAGCTAATTGATAGTGTGAATAAAGTTGGACTTAACACCTCATGTCACGCTTAAAAAGAAAGAAAAAATTAGAGTTACTGAAGCAGCGTAACAAGAGAATTATCATCTTCTTTATAAATGTCGTTGAGTACTAATTTGTTCGATTCAGCCTAGGGACCCAGCATAGCATGAATAGGACATTCAAAATTGGTCTGCAAAGAATGGGCTGTTTTCAACAAGTCTGGCATCAAGTATCTGACGGCAGAGGAATGAGAAGAGTACTAATCCCGGCACGGAGCCAAACAGGCACCGTGCGCGTGATGAGCGGCATTACTATCAACTCGCTCTCCTCGCGGTAAACCCACCATTATTCTGTATGCTGCATAATTTTGGTGTAAGCAAAAAAGGTCCTCCATTCATAATGAAAATTTTTGATAATAGAGAAGAGTGGCGTTTACATCAATAAAGATTTCATTCTTTACAGACCGAAACCAGAAGCTTAGTAGTGTATTCATGGAATCGCGGATCTTCTGAATATACTCAGTAGTATATATATGAATCGCCAAGTTAATTAAGCTATTACTGGCTGTCTGAGTGTTTGATTTCAATTCTTTAAATGCATGTGTCGCAGTTGTTGGTTTGAATTTTGCCTCCTAAAATCATCGCCGTCGTTTATTTTTATTAGCAGAACGGTAGAAGAGAAGACGACATGAACCGCAAATCTCTGTGTTGGCCACATATGTATACGGTTCGCTGTGGAATGAGGAGACGCATAGATCACATCACAGTAACTGACTTGAGCTGAACGCATTCCACTTTAGATTCTTCAGGAAAAATTTGATTATTGTGTTCCATTTGTTTCTGTGTGTTTTCTTTTAGAAGTCGTGATATTTACTTGATGTATTTTTACTCAGTTTTGAAGCATGCGAATCACTCAGCGTACTACAGACTTTAGAGTGGCCGGATTCACCTTACCTGTAGCAGTGGATTTCTCTGCTAAGCCAAATTTACCTATTCGAGTCCCCGGTATTTTAGCCGACAAAAATTCAGCAAAAACAATCGTAAATGATCAAATAATGAATGCGGTAAGTTTGTAATTCTTAAAATTCGAAATTTTTGTCTTCTCAAAACTTTGAGCAGCTTTCTCAATATTAAGTTATCCTATGGATTCTTCCACATGTCGACACTTTTGCTGTTTCAGTCGTTATTCAATTGAATTGAATAAATCATTGAATCTAATTTGTAATCGTCGTCATGATTAAACTGATGCGCAATATTTAACAGTGGAAAGATTGGATGCCTTCTTCCTAAAATGAATGAGGCTGACGATCAAAGAAGTTGACGAGGTTGCTTTGAACATGTCCCAGTCTTTGAATTATTCCTCTCGCAAATGCTGCTTCAGAACACGGAATAATCTTCCGAGCACGTTGGCTCTAGTTGAGCTGACGGGTCTCTGTTGCGAGAAGGCCGAATTGTGGCCCGTGATGCCCTCGTAGTAGATCCAGGACCATCCAAAATGATGATCGGCTCAAGAAAGTCTTGTTTATGTGGTCGCAGCAAATGTTTTTGCTAATGATCACGCGTGCAGAGGAGCGGTTATGGCCGATCAACGTATGAGATGTTCATCAAGACATCACTTTGCAGTAGTTAGTTTACTCAGATGGTGAGTGATAGTGCTGCGGTCGTATTCTCAAACATACGGTGACCTTGTATAGAAGAAAAATGCGAGGAATTGTGAGATAATCCAGTAACATATTTAGTATGGCTTTACATAATTTGGTCGAAAATTTATCAAAGAATCTAGCTGTGAAAAGCTTTCTCTTTTTACTTGAGTGACTGGCGTTCTCGACCAACAAGGTAGTGCTGTCCTCCTTTCGGAATCAGTGATTTCAATTATTTCTAGTGAGCTCGCCGTAAATGTAACTGCGATCCGCTGAATGTAAAGAGGTGTTATATGAACCATGATCAGGTACGACATGTTGATTTTCAGCTTTTACAACTTTCAGATGAGTTCAATGATGGAGACAGTTTAACAGTTTGAAAAATTGTACAAAATGGTTCGTATCGGTGGTTCATGTTTCGGCAGTTGAATTCTTCAAAGCCTGAAAGAGTCATATTGACGTGCATCAACTTAGTCAAGCACAAAATGTGACTATTCCAGGCTTTGAAGAGGGCGAATCTGCTGAAACATTAATCACCGATAAAAGCTCTATTGTGCAGTTTTGTACAAAATAAACATGTATAAACAGCCTCGTGTTTGATGAACAAAAAAATCGTCCAATCAATGCCGAGGTTAAGCCATAGCCGGTTTTCTGAATACTCGCCACTGCGATACTTTACGTGGCTCTTGGAAAGGAAAATTGCAATGTGCTGTAATAGCGCAAATGAATTATGTATCAAAATCGATTTCTTTTTGTTCCCTCGCTTAGGGTCTGTGGACAGTTTTTCGTTCAAAGTTCAGTAGACATTTGATAACATAAATCGCGATAATTCTACATCTATTTTTTTTGCAAAAGTTTCTATAGGGTACTGTAAGTGTAAAAATAAAATTACGCTTCACGCTCAGAGTCTTCTTCGCACATAGGAGACATATATGCATCATAAGTATATGAGCGTGAAGAGGCAATTGTGTTGTATCAGATTATCAGGATAAATATGGACAATTCCTTGTGATACAAAAAAATGATGAATAAATAGCAAAAGTAGCGCTCTCTCTAAAGCGTAGCTATTTCAACTGCAGCCTTGAAAGGGCGTGATTTTCGTTATTTATCTAAAAAATATTCTTCGTTTTGGAAAAATTTATGAATTTGACGTAGTTGTAGGAGAAGACTTTGCTTTACCTTTCCGTAGATGACTTTTTCTATCAAAGAGCTATCTAATTATCGTTCGCTATTTAAGAGAAGCCACGCACAGACGTCAGAATTGCAAATAATAAACATCAAAGATGAAACGTAGATCTCTTTTCGCCGTTGCTACAGCGCATTAGAGGACCATTATTGGAAATAAGTTAGGTGATAGAACTTTAAGTTCTCACATATCACAGAGATTATTAAACCTTCAGCAAAAAACTCTACTTAGCGAGATTGAAGCAGTACAAAGGCAAAACACGCTATACATTCTGAAGAAAAATGTATTTTCCTCCTCGTCGCAACAGCTTAATAGAAGAGCATTTCTGAAAATTAAATACAATAATAAAACCGCGATTTTCCAGCTGCCAAATGAGTACTAAAGTTCTATTGAAAAATCAGTGCTCGACGAGGAAACCGTGAGAGCGCGCGTGTACCATGAGTGGGGCAGGTGGTCACAAACGGGTTGAATACAGTCAGTAGAAAATCAGTGCCTGCATAAATAGTGACAGTTGCGCTTATCGACCGTGGAAGATTCAGGCGACATTTCACTTTGATTGTTCTTATCATTCTGTGTCTCCCCTTCCCCACTAAGGTAGTCCTGACAAATGGGGTGTGTGTGGCTCTGAAGAGACGGGAGAGACCCCCAAACGTACGTAATATGTAAACCACTGACATACAAGACCTCAAAGAGACTTGAAAGTTTCTTGGAATATATCGGAGCATGAAGTATCTTCTTTTACTCGCTCATTGAGAAAATGGTTATATATCGTGAGTACAGCCGACTAAACGGCACCGGCATAGAGTCGTGCCAACAGGAAAGATTTCTGCTATTTGTAAAGTTTCTTGCTCTTAATCGTCATTCTGTTTTCGCTTTTGACCTGTGCTAAATTGCTGAGCAAAGCTCCAAAGATATTCATAATATAACGTGAATGTGTGCCATGCGAGGTCACATATGGCTTTGAAAATCTTTGCCTGTGTTATAACTGCAACAACTCTGTACTTGAATAAGTGAACTTTTTTTACATACGCATAACAGTGTCTTTTTATGAATACTCCGACTGGTGGTTGAGATGATCTGACTTGCAGCCAGGCGGAAGCATTTCTTATTGGATTTCAGTCATCGAAATGTGTCCAATCGAAGTGGTTCTAATTTTCCGACCCAAGGAATGAGGAGCCTTGGTGAACGTCCGCGGAGGTAACAAAGACAGCTTCTCACCAAACCTTATTAATGTCTTTAGGTTTATAGTGGAGACACCAGTAATCGATCTTTGAGCAAATGCTCTACTGCTGATGTATGATAATTTTCTGTTATCCACTCCAAACGAGTAAGACGGAAAAGTGCTCAAATTGTTTGATAGTCCGTCGGTGTACATAAGGGTTACACAAGAAGTGCCGAAAGTAAATTAGTTTCTTTCTTGAAAGTTCAAGTCAATCTTTGCAAAAGCGCTTACAGCGGAAAGTTAGTAGAAAAAGACAGCAATTGGGCATTATAATAAATGTCACACTGTTGTACTAATGTGTGACGATTGGTGATGATAGTGAATCGTTCAGTACTCCACTCTACTCGATCCGTCTCTATGCAGCCGCTACGGTGATAGACATTATGCGAAGACAATTGTTAAGAAAACTCGCTTTGAATCGTTGTGGCTCTGATGAAGATGAATTAGCCATAATAATGCAAATTCATCAAGAACATCTTTTCGTAACTAAGCAATGAAAAGATGGTGAAACTGATTGTCCATTCACGATACTCGTTTTTCATCAGCCAATTCATCCCGTAGAAGTCGGTGCAAATATTGACGAATCTAACTATAACGAGAACGAAAGCGAACACCACATTGAGAACGAATTACTGTGTAACCTCAATTCGAATCAATCGGCTGTGATGACGACAAAGTGCGTTGAAACGTTTACCGCATAGATTATTTTCATAGCAATTCGTGATGGTGGCTCAATCAGCAAAAAAGGATACCATTGATTAGTAAATTAGAAGTTCGAAAAAAGTCTGTTATTGAGTTATTTCGGTTGAATTTGCAATAAATGATTGAATTCTGGCCTACTGTTATGGCTCAAAATCATCCCTTTTATCTCTGCTTCCTGGAACAACTGGCAAAGCAATAACACGACTATGACGACTACAGGCGAAACTATACAAAAGTGGTAGCTACTTTGGAGGCTACGTGCTTGACTGATCACAATAGTTTTGCCTATTTATTTGCACGACCCGCCATCACAATTTTATTGCACAGATCCCAGTACTTCTAGCATTCTATTCGTTTTTTGTCTTCTTCTTTAATGACATAGAATACTGGTCGACCATGTTTCCTTGCAGTTTACAGAATAATCTGTATCTGGCGTTCCGCAAAGCGTTTTATTGACTGCCGAAGAGTGTTGGAGGGTGGAGCCTGCCTTCACGCGCGCCGTCGTGGGTATCGCAACCACACGGCCAAGGCGTTGCCGTTCACAATGATACTGGAAATAATGGCAATTAAGGAAAACATGGTGCGAGAGTACGGAACAACGAAATGCTGCAAAAGCACATTATATATGTTCTTTGAGGATGTTTATACTTATTATAGCAATTATGATCAGCGATCGTGTATTTCGATCCAAGCAAATAATTTTCGAAATTACAGTATTTTCATTGCTTTTTTCGCAGTGTTATTATGTTCTTATATAATTAAGAGAATTGAGTGGTGAACAAAAACACGGCTTCAGGCGGGAATCGAACCCACGTTTCATCCTATCCGGCAATCAATAAAAACGCTTTGCGGAACGCCAGATACAGATTATTCTGTAAACTGCAAGGAAACATGCTCGACGAGTACTCTATGTCATTACAGAAGTAGACGAAAAACGAATAGAATGCTAGAGCTACTGGAATCTGCACAACAGAACTTGTGATGACTGGTCGTGTAAATAAATAGGTAAGATTATTGTACCTTTATTTAGAGTGCTTTAGTGAGACCACGCTCAAATTTCTATAGATTCTTTCATTATTATTAAAAATCAGTCATCATCATTATTATTTTTGAATTATTGCGATGAGTCAAGCACGAACCTCCAAAGTAGCTATCACATTCGTATAGTTTCGCCTATAGCTTTGAAAGTCGTGTTATTACTTTGCCAGTTGTTCCACGAAGCAGAGACAATAGGGGTAGTTTTGAGCCCTAACAGTCGGCCAAATTTCAATCATTTATTTCAGATCAAACCAAAAATATTTTATAACCGACTTTTTTCGAACTTCAAATTTACTAATCAATCTCGTCCTTTTTTGTTGATTGAGCCACTACCACGAAGTTGTTATGAAAATAATCTATGCTGCAAACGTTTCAGCGCACTTTGTCGTCATCACAGCCGATTGATTCGAATCGAGGTTACGCAGTCATTCGTTCTCGTTCTAGTTAAATCCGTCAATATTTACACCGACTTCTACAGAATGAATTGTCTGATGAAAAACGAGTATCGTCATTGGACAATCAATATCACCATTTTTTCATTGCTGAGCTAAGAGAAGATTTTCCTGATGAATTTTTATTACTATAGCTAATTCACCTTCATCAAAGCCACACGATTCGAAGCGAGTGATGTTTTCGTAAAAAGTCGATCGCCGTAGCCGCTTCATAGAGACGGATCGAGTAGAGTAGAGTACTGAACGATTCACTATCATCACCAATCGTCGTTTAATGGTACAGTAGTGTGATATTTATCTTTCTGCTGTGCTTTCGCACAGATTGACTTAAACTTTCAAGAAAGAAAGCAATTTACTTTCGGCACTTCTTGTGTAATCCTTATGTACTCCGACGGACTGTCAAACACTTTGAGCATTTTTCCATTTTACTCGTCTGGAGTAAATGACAGAAAAGTCATCATATTTCAGCAGTAGAGTAGTTGCTCTAAGATCGATTGCTGGCGCTTCCACCTCAAACCTAAAGACATCAGTAAGGTTTTATGAGAGGCTCTTCGTTATCTCCGTGGAGGATCACTAAGGCTCCTCATTATTTGGTTCGGAAAATTGGAATCACTTTGCTTGGACACAGTTCGCTGACTGAAATCCAATAAGAAATGCATCCGTCTGGTTGCAAGTCAGATCATCTCAACCACCAGTCGACGACAGTCATAAAAAGACACTGTTATGCGCATGTAAGGGTTCACTTATCCAAGTACATAGTTGGTGTAGTTACAATATAGATAGATGATTTTCAAAGCCATATATGACCTCGCATGGCGCACATTCATACTATAGTATGAATTTCTTTGGAGCTTCCCTCAACAATTTAGAACAAATCAAAAACGAAAACAGAGTGACGACTAAGGGCAAGAAACTTTACAAGTACAGAAGTCTTTCCTGTAGGCACGACTCTATGCCGGTGCCGTTCAGTCAGCTGTAGTCACGATATATAGCCATTTTTTCATTGAGCGAGTAAAAAAGGACACTATATGCTCCAATATATTCCACGAGACTTCTAAGTCTTTTTGAGATTTTGTATGTCAGTGGCTTACATAGTACGTACGTTTGGCGGTCTCTCCCACCTTTCTGAGCCACACACACCCCATTTGCCAGGCCTACAATAGTGGGGAAGGGGGACACAGTGTTTGGAATTATGTGATTTGGCATGCTGTAATTCCTGTAAGTTGTTGGTGCCGGCGAACGAATGTGCAGCTGGCCAACGTCCTTTGTGTTTACGTTCCCATCGCGAGATGAACTTATCACTTTTTATGCTAAGAACTTTTTTCCCATGTGGTGAAAGCGAGAAATTCTTTGTGTTGAATTTATCTTAAACCATCATCTTGATTGTCAGCTTTTGTACGCATGTTAACCTTTGTGTTTTCAAATCTAACCCTTTGTGTGCGTAGATTTTTTATACAATCGGAGGCTTACTATAGCGCTTCATCTGGTAAACTCTTTGTCTGTGCTCCATATATAAGCCTTCGTGAAAACAGAAAGTTCAGTTGTCATGGGTTCTCATTAGTTCTCTTTAGTTGTCATGGGTTCTCTTTAGTTGTTGTCATCCGTAGTTGTTAGTCATCCCCTTCATCCGTTAGCAGCTAGTGGTTGGTTCTTTAAGGTTACTGTAATCCTACCGCACTCAATCCACTTATCCGATTGGTTAATTGACAGTTTATCCACAGTAAACTTGTTAATCTTACCGTGTTCTACACCTATAGTATCAGGTCAGTGCCAATTGCAATTACCTTAAGAGAGTTCAGAGTCAATTCCAAACACACAGAATGATCAGAACATTAATGTGAAATGTCGCCCGAGTCTTCCACGGACGATGACATGCAACTGTCATCAATTATGTAGGAACTGCTTTTCTACTGACTGTTTTCAACCCTTTTGGGACCACCTGTACCACTCACGGTACACGTGCCCTTTCATGGTTTCCTCGTCGAGCACAGATATTTCAGTAAAACTTTAGTACTCATTTGGCAGCAGAAAAAATCGAGGTTCTGATATTGTATTTGATTTTCAGAAATACTCTTCTAGTAAGCTGCTGTAATGAAGAGAAAACTAAGTTTTTCGTCAGAGTGTATAGTGTGTTTCGCATTTGTCTTGCTTCGCTTATCGCTTGATAAAGTGTTCTTACTGTAGGTTTAATAATTATCGATATCCAAGAAATGGCAGTTCTAACACCAAACTTATTTCTAGTAAAGGTCTTTTGATGCGCTGTAGCAGCGACGAAAAAAAACTGCGCTTCATTTTTGAGGTTTATTATTTGCAATTCTGGCGTCTGTGCGTGACTTCTTTTAAATAGCTAACGATAATCAAATAGCTTTTTCACAGAAAAAGTCGCCTACAGAGCATTAAAGCAAAGTCTTTCTTGCACCTACGTCAAACTCAAAAATTCTTTCAAAACGGAGAATATTTTTCTAAATAAATAACGAAAATCACGCCCTTCCAAGGCTGCAGCTGAAATAGCTACGCGCACTGCCATCAGAAGGAGCACGACTTTCGTTATTTATTTATCAATTTTTCTTGTATCACAAGGAAATGTTTATATTTATCCTGATATTCTGATACAACACAACTGACTCTACATGCTCATGTACTTATGATGCATATATGTCTCCCATGCGCGAAGAAAACTGTGAGGGTGAAGCGTAATTTTATTTTTGCACATGTACCCTGTAGAAACTTCTGCAAAAAAAATTAGACAAAGAATTATCATGATTAATGCTATCAAACGGCTACTGAACTTTGAACAAAAAACTGTCCGCAGACCCTAAGCAAGCGAACAAAAAGAAATCGAATTTGACACATATTTCATTTCCACTATTACAGTACACTACAGTTTGCTTTTCCAAGAGCCACGTAAAGTATCGCAGTCAGCGAATATTCCCAAGACTGGCTATGGATCAATTTCTGCATTTATTGGACGATTTTTTCTGTTCAGCAAACTCGACGCCGTTTATACACGTTTATTTTGTACAAAATCGCGCAATAGTGCTTTTATCGGTGCCTAACGTTTCCGCAGTCTTGCTCTCTTCGAAGCCTGGAGGAGTCACACTCTTGTTTGACTAAGTTGATGCACATCAATATGAATCTTTCAGCACTCATGAAGGCAACTGCCGAAACATTAGCCACCGATACAAACTATATTGTACTCTTTTCTACAAAATAGACGCGCACAGAAAATCTCGTGTTTGCTAAACAAAAGAAAGTCACGGAATCGCTGAATGCTCAAGTTATCGATTGACATCTGGAACTCCAAGGAAGAAGCTTTCTCCACCGAAAAAACCAAGTTTCAGAAGGGCTTTTTACTCTTCGTTGTCGATGAGCTGAAATCGCATGCATTATGCAACATAATTTTTGACAGCTTATTCACTGTTTTCTAATTTTCAATTACTACGATAGCTTAGGAGCATTTTATATAATAAAACATATCAAAAACAAAAGATTTTTAGCATAATATTCATTGTACGACTTTTGCAGTTGACACAGTGCCAACAAAAGTATAATTTCTCAGTGGGAGGGAGCTTTTTTTTCAACACATAAGAGTTATATTTGCACCAAAAAAATATGCACGTTTAGAGAAAATTGTGAAGTATCGAAGTAATACAAAAAGCTGAAACTTATTTACAAAGTGGGTAAAACCCCAATCAGATAAGAAAAATCGTGCGTCGGCTGCGAGTCGCACAGCGCGTGGCGATTTCTAGTGTGATCATGAAAATCGTGAGTCGGCGAGAAGGTTAAAACCTCAAATCTTTGTGCTGATCAGTTTTTGTCGAAGACGTAATGAACCTTTATCGTAATGAACCTTTATCTGTTATACCCTTATCTCGAGTGCTTTGTTTAGACCAAGCTCAAATTTTAATATATCCTTTCATCATTATTTGAGCCAACATGTCATCTGATCTGGTAAGGGCTCTTGTACAGCTCGAGACACGTGTTTCGTCCTTACAGACTTATCAGCCGGGCAGAACCCATCGTCTGTCGATCTTTTTATAATAAGTTCTCTCGGGAGCCTTACACTCCTTATAGAGAGTTGTCGACTACGTACGCTTTACACTCTATGTCAAGTGAAGCATTCACCTAACACAGAGTATTGTGCACTCGACTGCTCAATCGAATAACAATCAA
>JAHQIW010001764.1:0-58578 GCA_019055375.1 Parelaphostrongylus tenuis | reverse complement strand
GGACATCCTTACGGGTTCGAAAATAAATAGCTCGAGATCTGACAACATCCGTTGGATTCGGCACCAGCAATCGTACAGAGAGCGGGGCAATGTTATAGCTGTTGGTGAGTTTATTCCTTCAAATTATAAGACTTCAATTGGAAAAGGACTATCATTGGTCTGGATCAGAACTTTCAAGCATATAGAAAGGAAAATTAAACTCAATATCACATGGAACAGTTTTTGCCCAGATCTATGTTGCGGTGCTACAGGGCATGAGTTTTTCACTGAAAATCTCTGTTATATAAGTCAGTCGAATAGTATTTGAGTCTGTATAACTCGGCGGATAGGCCAATCGGTTTGGGCAACACTCTTTCTGCAATGCAACATGCAGCGGAAACCTCTGACCAGCTCAAAAAACCTCGCCGTTCATAGCTAGGGTCTTGGGAGGGAAAACGTAGTTGTGAGTAAGAAACCCATGAATGAACGCAGTCTGGTTGTGCAAAAAACATGTCTGCCCTCGGGCTCATAAGTGGGGATGGTTTTTGCTTGAAAGTCGGGTTGCAGGTGAAAGGCGTCTTGTTTTTTGACACACCATAACTTACATGGTTGGGTCAGTCCCTGTAAATCATGACCATCGCATAATACGCTCCCGTCAATAGAATGAATGTAAATATCCGTTCTCTAAAACAGAACGGTCGTCGATTGACAGCGATGTTCGGCTCATTATTGAAACCTCTGGAATGTTCGTGGCCGTGACATACATCTGTACAGAGGATGAAAGAAGATTTATGACCTCGAGTGCAAGGTGATCAAGGAAAATAGTTACATTATCTAGTTTATATTGCTGATTTTGAACAACATTGGAAACATAGAAGGCCGCAGCCTGATACAAAAGTTCAGGTGACGGAAATCAATTATGTAAGTTATTCCAAAACAAAACCGGAAAAGTATGAACTTGATACCATTAGCAAACACAACACACAGAACACGTTTTTTATTTGAGTACACTGTCGCTTCCAAATTTTTATTTTTGTAAAGTTTACTCCCGTCATTATCAAGATATACTCGCCAACATCCAATCCGACGGGTTGACAAAACTACTAGTGCGAAGCTCCAGTAGTGTTCAGCCGAAGATAAAGACAAATAGAACTAAAGAGGATTTCTCGGAGTTTGGGATTGTTTCTGTGCACAAAAAACGATCAAGTCTTGGGAAATTTGATCCGTAAAAATACCCCAATTGTAAAATGGTGTGCAAAAACGTTTGCGTCAGCTTGATACCGTAAGATACCAAGTGACAGCGCAGCGATGGTGCTAAGATAGAGCTTGTAAATATCTTCAAAACTTGCCTTTCGTTTCGGGTGTTTTTGAGAGCTCACTCAATACAAAATAATTTGATAACATATCTTGAGCCTTTCATGGCTCTGCTCTGGCATTTATACAAGGCAAAAACACGTGCTTCGGCATTACAGCTTCGTCACTTCCACGGTGCCTTTCGGCTCATTCAGTTCGCAAAAGATATACTTCCTACATAGAGAAACGGAACCCCATATTTATACTTGTAAGGTGATAAAGTCACCCAACGGGCAGTGCTGTACACTCACTTGCTCGTCACTGATACGACATGATGTCATACCTTTCACAGACCTTCAAAACTTGTTCCATACCAGGACCTGATTTTGGTGACTTTACAATTAAAAACTACTACAAATGACTTTGCGAATTTCAAGTGAACCATGAAACGAGAAGTGTAGTTAAGGAAAGATAAGGATCATGACGAACGCTAAGTTCTCTGGCAGACGAGGGTCAGACGGTTAAAACGATGCAGTGGTCATTCAACGATTAATATCAAAAACATTGTGTAGAATTTTCAGGAACTTTGAAAGAAATTTTCTTTCTGACATGTTATTTGTACAGTCTACAATTCACCTGTAATGACTGATCCAAAATGGACAGCATCCTCCCGGAATCAATACGAAACCAAACGGACAAAGGCAATTTACGCTAGCTGGAACCTGTGAATGAAATTCTAATTAGCATTCCAAAAAAATAGACCACTTACGAGTAGTAGTTAAGCTGCAGTTTTGTGCATGAGCCAGCACAATAGTGATAGAGACGAAAGCAACTGAGGAAAGCATTGTGCGAAAGCACAAAGTGGACAATACACAGCAAAGCCACAGTATTTGTGATTTTTGACGCATTCGGCACTCATCGGAATAAACAAGATGCAACGCTCCTGAATTTTGAACAAACGGCTCTCGTTAGTGGAAAAGAAAAATTCCACTCCATTGTCGTACCCTCTCGTCGTAGGCATATTGCCTTTTTGAGAATGAATACGATATGGAATGAGTCTATCACACTATTGATGCAACTGAGCAAATGGATTCGTAAAAACAAACAGAAGAATAATGAGATATGAGCGATGTTTGGTTTTGATGTGGTTTCAAACTTGCGATTACCCTTTTTGAGGGCTTATTAAATTTAACTCCACACTACGGAGCCCCTTGCTTTATAACTCTCTGTTGTGTCTTATTGCTTTTAGTGGCTGCCATAGACAATTTTGAGCAATAGATGAAGCCAAATTTGTCCGTTTTTTTACATTACAAAAGTGACTAATTTATTTGCAAAGTAGGAACTGAGCGAAATTTCAATGATTTTTCTTAATTTGCTCGAAAAAAATAGGTAAATTTACTACGCATCCTTTCTTGCAACTTACGCGAGGTTAATTTATCTTCTTTATATACGGTAGTTGACCTTTCTTAAATTCCGCCATCCCCAGAACCGTTTGATTCCCTTCTTGAGAAAAGTCACTGCCTTACTATTAAACACCATAATTTGTTCGATGAACGGCCTCATTAGCACTGCGCGATATCCCTCTCATAGACTTATAAAGCAAATTAATAGAAAAAACTTCAGCAAAGTAAACGCGGGCACTTGTCTTTGTAGGAGAAATCAGAAAGATGCTTTTGCAAGCATAGTTAGTGAATGTTTTCCAAAGGCTCTTTTCGAGGACTACCTCCTATAGAGGCATTGATTCATGTTGACCCCGGAAAAAAATTCTTCAGTCATTGCAGGAAAATTTAGAGATGTTATTTGATAGGAAATGCCATCGAGTAAGTTCAAGAACCTAATTTGAGTCCGCTAAAGAGAAAAGGAGATCCTCATTCCTTCCTAATCAAACAAGTTGGTGCTAGCCTCGTCTTAAATTAACTCGTTCGCTCCATTACACAGAAGCCAATGGTAACGCTATATCTTTCAAGTGGCGCGATACCGTGTCTGATGCACCCGTGAGCAAGTCATGCCTTCTATTCTTTCATGGTCTTAGGTGCTTGGGAGACGACGTGCGCTCATGTGAAGCCCCGTACTCTGAGGGTTAAAGTAGCAAAGTAAGCATATAAATAAAATCATGCTCGATTTTCTCACGCTTGTGACTCTCTTCGTTGCAAATTTGCGAACGTCCTAGCGCAGTGATGCTGAGTTTTCCACGAGATCGACATTCATCAACATTAATTTGAATGCCCTCAAGAACAAATCGAATTTACGCGCTTTGAAGAAAATGTCAAGTATGGACGCAAGGAAGAAGTCTGAAGGCAGAAAATATTATATTATGCACAACATGAGTTGTCGAAACGTGGCGGGAGGCTCCATGGCCGTAGGGAGTAGTTGCAGCAACGGCCAGTATTTTGTAAGTAGAATTGGCCAATATTTTGATGACTCGATGCATGATAAGAATTTTGTTCATTATTTTTCAGTTTATGAGGATTGATATAGTGTATTGACTTATCAGTGAAGAGTGTTTTATTGGTTAAGCTTTATTAGTGATTGTACTAGAGTAGTTCGGCTCTGGTGCCTATTGCGAGTTAGTGTGTGTAGTGTGCCGAATGGATCGCTCGATTCTAATTATTATTCCTGCCACTTGGGTCTTTTACTATTCATTGGATGAAGGGCAGTGGTGATCCTGAGACCAAGGAACCACATGCATCGCCCGTAACGGACAACACATAACAAATAACAATAACAACATAACTACAATTGAAGAGACAACAATTACGACATGCAACGCAATGTTAACTATTCATGACGATGTATTAGATGTGAGCCTAAGTGTAAGATCCCCCAAACCCTAGATCTCTAGATGAATGAGAGGAGCTAAACATTGTAAGGAGAAGTAACTATTCACATAAGCATTGTACAACGACATGAATTGTAGTATGATATGATCAGCATTTTCTAGAGCCAAAAGAGGTGGGGTTTGCGCCGAGCTCCATGTAGCGGCTGTAGACGGATGAAACTGCTGTGGGCGTACTCTTCCACAAGATTCTAATTTGGTTTAGACTGTGAATAGCTGTTCAGCACAACGCTGCCCATATTTTATGGGAAACAGTTCTTGGTTGCCAACTGAAAGGCACGAGTTATCGTGTTTCTCGGGCACACGGCCGGCAGTGTTCAAAACAGAAGCTGGCTATGGTTGCGCGAATACATAGCCCAGCTAGTGTCAGAAGCACTGCTCGGCTGGTATGACCAACTGCGCAACCTGCACAACGAACAACATAGTGATTATCTGTATTTAGATACATTGATAGTCAGTAGCATAGCAGATAAGAAAATGTAGCAGTTATTCTGCTTAATAGCTGTTATATATAACCTAATGTTTTCAACTGAACTTGTATTCAATAAGTTATTCATAAAGTGCGTGTGGCGCAGTAGTTACATGCTCTGCAGCACAAACGGTCGATCAACCGATTGTCGATGTACTAATCCCATGCTCAAAGCTCACCATGCCTTTATCCCTCATGTCGGTAAAAACGGTACCACAGTTTTCTGGAAGGAATAGCAGCATTAGTCTGGTACATCGGAAGGCCACTGCGAGCCTTTACAAAGGTCAGATGTGCATCTTAATCTTTTGAAAGAAGTTAATTATTGATGCCAATGCATGACGCATACCTTGGGATTAACCAACGTCGAGAGCTCTTTTTCATTTAAAATTAATCGGCTTCAAATTGTAAATGAAAAATCAGACTCAGTCATATGAAAGCTTTCCAAAATGCACAGGGCAGTGTTCGCACTAAGAAGCATATAACATTGGAGGCATAGGCATCGGTTTTTGTCATAAAAAATGCGTGTAGAAAGATAAATTTGCTCGAAAGTTGCGCTGTTCTTTCTGCCCATCCTAGCACTCTGGCTATGTTTCTTCGAAGAGATTGTAATTATTGTATTTCTGTGCATGCGCCGTGTCCGAGTAGTTGTGACAATTGTCGCGGCGAGCATGGGACACAACTCACTCCTCCCATCACTCTCCTACAGTTAACAACGAGCCTCATGGAATTCCACATCAGGCTATCCTCGAGATTACGAGAAGATCTACTTAACCATTACTCCACGACTTCAAGAAGAACAAAAAAAAACGATTGAAAGCTAGAAGCACTGAAATTCACACCGCAAATAAACATTGAGAAGACGGATGATAAAGTAAAGTAAAAAGTGCTTCTCTAACTCCGACAGTTAAAGAATTCCCAGGTAATTTTATCTGATTGCTTCTCCTCTACTGTGAACTTCAGTACATTGGACAGTATCGATGATAAGTACCAGTCCCGATTACCTCTTATTGTTCGAGGATGAAATCATTACATTTGTGAGGTTGGGCTCTTGATTTCCAAATAATCAATCACTTTTGTTCTATAGTTTCAGCTTCTATCATTGTTATAAAGACGTAAAAAAGAGCTGCTTAGAATTTGAAATCTATTGTGACCAATTTCAAACTATGCTGACTCAATCATCATTCATTTGCATAAGTTCATTCAATTCAATATCAACTTGCTACGATCTTATTGAGCGTCAAAAAAAATTTGGCGATCCTCTGGAAAATCAACTTTCTTCTTGGAATAAGTTAGCTGTCAAATAGTAATAACGTAGCTACAGTGTAAAAACTATTACTTATCATGGTAATCATTTCTAACCAATTGGGAAAACAGCGTTATCATCGGTACGAGGTTATGCTTGCGTGCTAAGGTAATCAATCAATCCGTCTTGAGTTTTGTGCACTACCGTCACCTCCACTTGTTATGTGTTGCTTGGTGTTAAACATGATCCTTTTTGCCATTCTACGAATACCGGTAATAATAGTAAATGCTTGCTCAAATAGATGATTGGATGGCCGGCACCGAAATATAGTACGATTATTGTTACTCCATTTGCTTCACTGTCTTCCATTCGTCTCATCAACTCTGTTTGGGTGCAAAGACTAAGTGGCGGCTTGAAGATTCTTCAAAATGGGATACTTTTTTATTTCCTATTGCCAATCCTTTCTATGCCAGAGATCGTCACGGATGTTACTCTTTAAGGGATATCTTCCCAGCAAATCGCGAGGGCATGTAGCGCGTTCTCAGGTGGTGGATAAGAGGATTAAACGCAAACTAAAAGCAGTTAAAGGCCTTTCAGTACATTTTTTGGTACTTATTATCCGTCTTTACAGTGTTTTTTAAAACTATGCGGATTCCACTACTTCTAGCACTCTTCAGCGTCTTTCATCTTCTTCTTGGACGTCGTAGAATACTGGTTGAGAGCGTCTCCTTCTAATGGTTATGGAATTCCATAGAGCGTTCGTTGTTGAGTTTGTTGGACTGCTGGAGAGTGCTGAGGCATAAAATTCGGCCCCACACGCGCCGCTACGAGCATCGCAACCTTTCGGTCACTGCACCTCCCGTTAGTACATTGCAGCAACAAAAATAAGAGTTTGTTCAACTCGAATTGCTTTTTTCGCTCGGCCACTGCCTCTGAAAAAACACTGAATCAGTGCTTAGTAGCTATCTGATAGTACAAATGTTGTTGACATTCGGACTGCGTTTAGTTTTGGAAAGGTTTTCATAGAGCGCGTAAGAGCGAAAAGAAGACTACGCTCCTTAGTTCTATATACATATATGAATCTTGTATGAAAAGAAAATTTTGGTAGAGAGAGAGGAGGAAGAAGGGTACATCGAAATCATAGAGTGGCGCTCATAGTGTCAGTCTATCGCTCATAGCTTACAACAATTTCTCCATTCAATAAATCTTATGTTTTACTGTTTTTTGCAGTGTTATGATGCTTCAAATATACCTAAGAGAAGCTGCAAGTTCGACTTGCGGTCATCACAACATCAGGTAATACCACTGTCCGATTTGCGGTGATTTGTTTTTACTCGGCGTCTGTTCCTTTATAGAAGATTGTTCAGCCTCAAGGCATCGACGGAACCGAGGGGGGGGGGGGTACTACGGATGAGTCTCATTAGGACAAATTAGGCGCCTATATAGCACTAGAACTATTGGCTCAAAACATGTCATATGCTCACCAGATTATATTTGAGAGAACTGAGTTGTAGGCAAAAAATCGACTTCAGACGGGAGTTGAACCCGCGTTTCACACATAACGGGGACGCATGCTACCACTACACCCCCAAGCCCACCGTTTACGCTCCACTCATTGTACAAGATCTCTCTATCATAGTTACTAGCCACCACCCTTAACAGGTATGATATAATAACAGTCATTGTACCTATATAGACCCAAAAATTCTTAAAGGAGTGAAACGCGCGTCCAAGTATGATTCAGGACTTCCGCAAAATTGTAGAATAGTCTTTGTTCTATTTCCTATGAGTATAGGTTTTCATTTTTATTTGATTTTGCAAAGCAAACCGGCGATGTAATAGGAATGGCAAGTTTATCACTTTGAGCGTCAAATTCATTTTGCTCTTCGTGTTATAACGCAGTAGAGATGTACTTAACAATCATACTTGGTACCAAAATCATCATTTCACGGACTATCGAATGATTACTAATAGTTCAATGAGAAGCAAAAAAAAAAACAAACCTATCCAAAATCGCCACGCTTAATGATAAACTGAGGTTCTTGTAGGGATCAGCGCCAAACCTATTTATGCTCATTCATTCGCTTGGTTCCTTCTGATTAAGAAGGGAAAAATGGAAAATCGTCTGATTCGCTAGAGAAGAAATTTTCATAAAAAGTTTCAGCTATCTTTCCAAAGCTAAGACTTGTAGCTACAGCACCCCGTCGCCAGTTTTCCAAATCACCCTTTTATATCGTTGTAACATTCAAAATAAAATTATGTTATATAAAGCCACATGTTTTTCTCTCTTATCTCGCTTATACTTCGCTGGACAAAACTCCTTTCTCACAGCACTAATACTCAAACTACAGCACAAGCTTCAAAGAACTTGAGAATGTGTTCTGCTCTCTAAAATGCTTTTTAATTTTTTGACCTCCTCTGGTCTCAGATGTGCTTAAACCTCGCCGGACAGAGCTCTTTCTTAGCTATCAGTAATCATCTGACAGTGTAATGTTTTCTGATTATAACGCTGCGCTTGATACACTAATTTTTTGTTCGCACAGCAGACAGAATGATGAGAGTCGACATAATGAATCTTGCTTGAGTCTTTCAAAGTCGATGACACGAGGCTGTTATTAATTATTTCAACGATTGATTAAGCCACTGACCTAACAAACCTTGAAAAAGCCTAAAACTCTCTCAAAACATATCAAAATTGTCAAAAACGAGATGGTAAGCATAATCGATTAGAAGACAATATCTATATCTTCAATTAATGGCTGTAATTTACCAACTGTAAGGACTCAGACAAAATTTTATTGTGCCAAGTCTTATCAGTCTGTTTCTCCCTTCCCTATTGTATAGGGCTAACACCTGGTTGGACGTATGGCTCTGACGAGACGAGCGAGATCGGCGAAACGTACGTAGATCGTTGACAAGCAGATATCGAAAAGGCTTAGAAGTCTTCCAGAATATGTCAGAGCTCGAAAGAGGGGTTCAAAAGCAGTCGGTCACAAGACATTTATTTAAGTGTGTTCTCCATGTCGTTTATTCTCTCGATATCATGTTTCTCTTCAAAATGGATTTTTTTATCTGCGTGTCATGTGGGTTTGGATTATGCCAAAAAACAGTGATAACATCCACTACTATTCGATCCCGTCAACTCTGAAGTGTGGACTTTTCCTTGTCGTCTAAGCTCTCTTACCAGCGCCATATGATGACATTCCTTAAGTCAAGAATTGAATTCAACGATTTTTAGTGGTTATTTATACTGTCCTATCCACGCAGCGTTCAATGTTTTGTGATGATCAAGACACGAGGTTAGCAAGATTCATTTGATACAATAAAAACTAAAGGATAAAGCTCCCAGCGTTGATCAATGCATGAGGGATGCACCATGCATTCATGTTCAATATTGGTTCGTTTAAGGTGATTGAATGCATATCTGGCCTTTGCATTGGCTCGCAGTTACCTACCGCTGCATCGAATCAGGGCTGCTTATGCTCTCAGCCAAGTCTGGTACGGATTTATGAACTCCAGATGGACGGACGGCTTAGTGGGCCATAAGCACAAGTCGAACGATCGCCCTTGTATGCAACGCAGACACCTCTATTCATTGCGCCACATGCTCTTCTATCCAGTAAAATAAAACCTAACAATCCAACGGTTTTTCTTTCTTCAGAGCTTGCAAGAAGTCATACTGACATCCTATCTTCTCAGTTAAACAACTTACATAACCATAAGAGAAGAAGACTTGATACACTGATTTCCGTTCGCATAGTAAAACAGCTGAGAGCGTGGTACCGCAGTTCCTCTTAAAATCAATCATCTGAAGGTCTCAAGGGCCTCTTCGCTCAGACACTTGAGAGATTTTAAGGAAAAATTTTCTTGGCCAACATTCTGCGGCATCCTTGAAATGATACGAAATCTCAATACAAGCTGAAACAATCCGTGGAAAATTCGAAGGCTTCTGTGGACGATGCTGAATGCGAGGAAACGAAACGAATGAAAGTGCTGAGATTCGCAGGGTAAATTGTGATAATGGGTTGTAAATACAAATGACAACTTTAGAGAATGTGCGCTCTTTCCTACAAAATTTCTCTAGGTCCATAAAAAACGTTTCGACTTCGTTGCGAAGTAATTTGATGAGAGCTTACTACGATGTAACACTAATTTACTACGGGGCTCTTTGTTCGGAAAGTGACACCTCTACTAATGGAAGCAGAGTTTCCAAGTACATTCCCTTGAGAGCAGCAAAAAAGTTAACAGCACATGAGCAGCGCAAAAATCTTCATAAGAATAGAAGGAAGCGAGATAATAACGGCGTGGTCAATGATGAGCGATCATATGAATTGTGTAAATTGATTTCAATGAGCAACCGCTGCGAAAAAACGAGGCATAGCCCACAGTGGCTTTCAAATACAAATAGTCGATGTCAACAGTATTTAATTAATATTATTTTCGCAAGAAAACAGTAAACCTTTTCGGAATCATGATTTTCTTCCTAATTTACAATGCCCACGTCATTAGAATGCCTTCCACGGCGTCTGATTTAGTCATAGCGGGCAAGCAAACAGGCTTTCCAAAGTTAAAGATAGTATAGATCTGATTGAGTGACGTGCAAAATTTTCTACTTTAGACTGAAGCTGAACCCACATTTCACCCGTGCCGGGACGTGTGCTGTCATCATACTATCATGGCCCACCGTTTTGCTGCCACTCTTCTTTTGCATACCACTTAACGCCCCTGAGTGTCTAGTTATAGCATCATGCCGCGATCCAAAAGGCAGTAAAATAAAGAATTTATAACTTCGCTTTCGACTGACCTCACTCAAAAACAATAGCAATCTGAGAATCTGATAACATTTTCTTGAGCCTTTCATGAAGGCTAATGTGGCACTTATACAGTGCTAGACAGGTGTTTCGACATTACAGACTCATCGGTAGCACGGTGTCTTTTGATTCAGCCAATTGCTTGAAAACGTATATACCTCTACCTATAAAGGAATTGACGCGAACTATTGAAGTTGCCGCCTGTCGAGTGGTCAGTTCACCTGACATTGCAGTAAGCAGCAGTTGAGCGCTTATGATTGGTAGAATAAATCAAACCCTTACTTTCGGTTGTCTGCATAGACGCCGCTCAAAGCAATAACAATCTGATAATGTGACAATTTTTTTGAGCCTTTCATAAGGTCTGGTATGGCATTTATACTAGACTTACTGCGCTAGCACCTGTCTAAGTGCAATATCAGACGGCATAAAAGGCTCAAAAAAAGTTATCAGAAGGAGAAGTTGTTCAGATAATAAATGTTCAGCATCTGCCGGCTCAATATGGATTTAATGCCGATATGTGCATCCGGATCGAACCCATCAAAGGTTGCTTGCTGACAGCTACAATAGTTTGTGTAAAAGATTCTTAGCGAAGCAATGACCCCGCTGACGTGATGTTAGCACGCGCCTCCGGTGTGGTGGAGCGCAGGTTCAATTTCCGGCTGGAGTCGAATGTGTTGCGTACCTCACATCTCAGGTATTGCTCGTACCTTAGTGATAATGTCGTGAAAATTTCACAGTTTTTATTAACATAGGTGTCTCAATGATCGGACAGATTTAATGCATGCCATTTCCACTCTATAGACGGAATTTGTTTGCAACGACGGATGCAACAATGAGGTAGAATTTTTTTTGTTCGTCTAACGAAAACTGTTTGCTCAGATCAACATTCAGGAGCACTGAATCCTGATTAGTTCGACGAGCCTCGAAAGCTACAAAGAGAATAAATACTGTGCTACTGCTGTTGTTCAAATCGTGCTCTTGCGCGATGATTTTTACACTCGCCTTTATCTCCTTCGCTATTGTACTCGCTCAACCACAAAACTGTAGCGTAACGACTACTCGTAAGTAATTCATTTTCTTATGAAAATGTGCCCACATTCTAATAGAAATTTTCCAGAAGACGTTAAGTAGACTACGGGATTGTAATTAACGCCTTTAAGAGAGCTTTGAAGGTATAAAAAGCCCGTTCATAGCTTGCCACCTTGTCAACTGTCATCTATCCCTTGGTACAAGTCTTAGTCTAACAAACTCATTACTGTCGCTTCAATCAAAGGAAAAACGAAAAGAGCCAAATCTGCTTTTTATCACGACTTAATCTTTTGAAGGCTTCGTTCTAGAGAGTGCCTAGTCCTGGGATATTTTCTCATGCATGCAATTCAAAAATTTTCAGCAAGTGTGAACTGTCTTTGCCCATTCGGTTTCGTGCTGATTCCATCAGGATGCTGTCCATTCACATCAGTTATTACCGGTAAATTTGTATTACTGCTATTAAAACACTATCAGAAGCACATGTTCTTCATTGAATAGAAAATCATGTCGTTAAGTGATTGTGTCGATAATATCAGATACTTTGTGTTTTTGAAAATCCTGCACACAGTTGTATTTGAATGAGTTGATTGGTGATCGTCGAACGTCCTCAGCCTCACCAGCTGATCGCCGTCTGTCGCAGAATGTCAAGTTTGTGTTGACTCTTGTAAATTTTTTACTGTGCTCTCGTTAGAGGTTTAGGTGATATAAGAGAACTCAATGAGCGATAACAGTGGACCACCAAATATTCGCCGTAACCTCTACCATTATAACACGCTTTCTGAAATGTTTACGATCGTCCTCATCTTCATGACTCTCTTTAAGATGGCTGGATGCATATCTGGTCTTAATAATCACTCGCGGTGGCCCACCGATGTAGCCAGTCAATGCTGCTAATCCCACAGACAAGTCTAATACCAAATTACCACCCTGTGGGAATGGAAGGCTTAGAAAGCCATAAACGCGAGATCGAACCATCGACCTTGTGGGCGAAACAGAGTACCTCTCGCCACTGCGCCACACGTCATCAGATATTCTACAGAATTCATTTTTTCTGTTCACCTTCATAGCTGGACTATTTCTTGACTCTCTTCACAATTCGTGTGGCACCTATTTCTTGAGTTTTTTCATTCCACAAACATTCATCAAATGACGAAAAACCTGTGAAAAAATCTGAAGATCAAAACAAAGTTGGTCTGCGACTCCAATAACCAGTTCAGAAAGCCTTGAATAATTTAAGTGAGTGGCAGTAAAACTTTTGTGGAAGATCAACACGTCTTACGACTTCGCAAACTAGCAATGTAAGCGGAAATTTGCCGTAATTTGCATATGCATGAAGCATATGGTACTTTTTCCCTATTTGCACTCCCATTCAGATTCTCATAATTTAAGCAAGGGAACTTAGCTACTGCAACTGCAGTTATCAACCAAAATCCTTGATGTCAAAATAAGAAAAGATGAAAAATTAATTAGAATGGTAACGCAACGAGACATCGGAGTAATCTTTACTGCAAGATTTCTACTGCTACTTATAGTTTGCTTTACGGAGTGCCATGATGAGTGTTACAACCTTAAGGTATAAGATATGAGCAAAGACCTCAGTTGAACTTCAGGTCCTCCATTAGCATATTCGCTGGCTCATATGTTATGCCCTACACTTTCTAGTTTCTTGACGTACAATTCTCTCAGCAGTACTTCAACGGTATCGGTGCTACAGTTTCAGCCTTGAAGAGGACGTAATAATATGTGACCAGAGTGACAGTAGCGTTCATTTCGAATGGTCCCTCTTCAAGATTTACAACGACCAGAGCGATTCCAACCATTTACAATAACCATTTTTTTTACATTTTTCACATCTGCACAAGGTTCTTGTTCTATCTAGTCAGATAGCCATGTCACTGCGGTGCCGTGTTCTCTAAGATAAGAGGAATGTCGCTGCTATGATGTAAGCCACAATCAACAACGATTCGGAAGGGGTTCTTGATGAAATGTCAAATTGATATATCGAAGATCCTAGTGAGAGAAGAAGCTATTCATCGCGCATTGTTTTTGAGCACCAAAGAATGGCATCGGACTATGAGACAGTAGACGATCAACGAAAAATCAAACATATTTCATTTAAACCACATGTAACGCACCGCTCATTCTTTGACTTCTGATCACGCCTAAGCCGAGTGCCCTAGGATGCTTGCCAATTCAATAGTTGATTACATTCCAGCTGCCCATTGGCAAAATTTATCAAAAAATAACCATTAATCATTTTAATAGCATCGATTTGAACGAATTTCAAAAAAATCGAGATTTCATCGGAAAATTATGTTCAAGTCTGATGCTCAAAATCTTCCAATCTTGTTCTCTTAAGTGTTAACAGCGGATTTTAGATTGCCTGTAGCATTGGTGGGGTCTAAAAGTCAAAAGTGATTGTTGCTTTTCTGACAAGGAAAGATTTATTTTAGGCGGTGGATGTTTCGACAAGGTCAATCCTGTCACCGGAAATAGCGATTGCCCAGGTGTGCAGTCCTATTGCTCCAATCCTGGTTATGCAGTCTTGATGTCGGAACAGTGTCCGAAAACCTGTGGATTCTGCAGAAAGTGATTTATTAGTGATTATTGTCTTGCTTTTCACTAATGTACAAAGATTCATTCACTTAATAAAATAAATTGCCTGTTGAGGTTTTGTAGAGGTCCTGGAAGTTTCAAAACCGTTCCTAAATTTATTCGAAAATTGGGAGCTGAAAATTATGCTTTAGTCGAGGAAATGAGAACATGGAAGATCATGCCTAGATAAGCAAAGATATAAAGAATTACAATAAAAGTTTGAGAGCCGAAAAGGTTGAGGGATTGAGAGCATTTTGAGACCGTTCCGGATTTTTTTTGGTGCAAGTTAGCGAAAGCGGTGAACATTCACTACACTATCACTTTATGGTAAGAGCGCAGGTGGCTCAGTAAAGAGAGGTGTTTTACGTCTCACCCATAATAGATGGTTTGATCTCGCGCTCAACTCACTAAGTCTTCCGCCCCTTCGGGGTTGGTAAATAGTTACCGGGCTTGTTTGGGAGTATAGTAGCACTGACTTGATAGATCAGTAAGTCATGCGAGTAAATGTGAAAACCCGATATATATAACGTTGAACTGACAATCAATTGCCAAGTCAATGAGCTCAGTCGAAAGGAAGGTCTCGTAAGATTTTTTTGAAAATTAAATGGAATTTTTCTCTACCGAGGTCTGCCACAGCATTCGCGCTGATCAAGCTGTCGACTGAAAACGATTTTTGCGCCAAAAATATTATTAGAAGAAAAATGCCAGTACAGGATTCATTACCACCATTGCGGCGTGCATGATTGTCTTAGAAACACACTGCCCGTTATGTGATGAATGAGTTACTCAAGTCAGTATTTTTATTTATATTCCATGAGATTTACGATAGAGAACTACGTAATATGTGTGTATAAAATAGGTGTGAGAAGTTTAAAACCACTTTTTCATGGGTTTGAGTTAATTCTATGCAATATGGAGAGTTTAATTTGATGACGTTTATGTTCGGGTAGAACGTGGATGCAAAGCGATAGGAGGCCAAAACTTGCATGCATTTGTTGCCGAAAAGTTGGAATCTCTTCTGTATTTTAAACACATTAGGAAATATCAATAGCCACTGTTAGTCCTCAATGACATGAAGAGTCGAGTTTTGAGAATGCAACTGGATGTTGCAAAAACTTTCGTTGTTTTCTCTAGCTATCGGCTAAAACCATGGGGTGCAGCTAATGGTTTTATCGGCATCAATGGTAATTGATACGAAGAATACTGTATGAGTCTCTCCACAATCTTTTCGAACACTGAATTCTAGTATTTGTTGTGTTCACCGTTGTTGTTTGCAGCGTTGTTGTTTTTGTAATCGTGTAGAGTTTAATTAAGGCTCTAATGCATATTCAAACAGGAGCGAAGAGTTTGTGTTTGAAAAAAACCTCAACCCACTATCGAGCAGTTACACAAAAGTTGTTTATGCGTGGCCGCGAGCATTTTAATCTTGGCATGGCCTACACCAGATGAAAATGTAGACACTGTATTTCGTGTTTGTTGAATTTTGTATTCTATTCTGAGTGTAGTGCACTGCGTTATATCAAACTTTCTTATTGTAGCTGATCTTGACTTCATTTCTAAATTATATGTGATCTTGGTGTATTCACTTTCGAGAACCTAGCACCAAATTGAAAGTATTCAATATTCTCAAAATTATTGGGTTTTGATAGTTGTGAAACTGGAGGTAGCGCACGTGCTCACGGAGAGTCAAATTTTTGTACACCACATGCTGATGCGCAGTTTTCAAAATGGGTTAAGAAGTTTCCCTGTCCCTTTCTGATATCACGAATCCACTATATTTCAAAATATTCCATTCTTATTTTGTGCAGTTCCAAGATCAAGAATTGCGGATATTTACTGCTTTATCATCAGGACATGCATTGCTTTCCTGAATTGATGGATTACATCTTGTATATGGGAGCCAGAAGAGTACAAGGTTTAGCATACTTACACGAAGGATACCATTTGTTTCTATGTGGACCTTGATCATCTTATTGAGATTCTCGGCGAAAGCTCTTGATTAGCTCCACTGAGATGCGGAAAATCAGTATAAACAGCTTTCCACAATGCACTCTTTTACAAGAAATTCCAAGGGTGTGTACGTGTGTATATTTATGTTCATGTATATGTGTGTATCAAAGATGTATGTGAGTATATAATAGAATCAACTTACAGTGACAATTCGTGGAAGCCAGCGCATAGAAAATACTATGTCAAGGAAAAAGCTCCCTAACACACGCTAAAAATTCAACTACTCTGGCTTTTTTGAACACAGTATCGCTTACTGTGAATTCATGGGAATATCTCAGAAAAATTTCCATAAAAAACTCCCAGTTGGACCGAGTCTACGATGCGCTGAAGGAAAAGAGCCCTATACCGATTTGTTGCAACCGCGCTGTTTCAGCAAGACAATGCCAAACATCACACCGTAAGGAAAAAAGAAAAACTTTGATGAGTTAGAGGAAGCTGAGCTCTTGCCGCACACAGCCTACAGTCCACATGATACGCCATTTGATAATGGTAGTTTCCGCTCGATGAAACATTTCCTGCACGAACGCTGATTCGAGACATTTGACCAAGTTGAAGAAACTCGCTAGGAGTTTTTTTATTCAAAGCCTGAGGATTGACGATTTTGAGCAGATCCGGAAGCATGCAAATCGTTGGCAGGTGATCGTGGACAATGATAGTCTTCATTCTGAAGAATAATTATTGTTGTTTTCCATTGAATTTGTGTATAAACTCTGAATTTTCAGCTGGTGTTGAGGAACTTTTCTTTAAACCTAATAGTACATGTAAGGTTGATATGACACTTGAAATAAATGCACGTAGGATTTAATGTGTTACAGAATACGTGACAGTAAAATGAAATAGATGTACAATCGTGATCAAGAGCACGTAGAGGAAATAACCGATATTTCTACGTGGATCATGGCACAGAATAAAGGAAGGGACGATAAAGGCGTCTACGAAGAAAATAGGATAGTTGCCAACAAGGTCGTCTTGCATTATAGAGAAGGTGATGTTATCACCTGTATCACCTGTCGTCCCGTTGATCGACGAGTGACTCGAGCGTGTACCAGCAACTCTTCCATTTTTCCCTATGGCGTGCAAGAGTAGCCCAGTGGGTCCTCCTCGCTCTAGAGATTCACTGAGCATCATATCTTTCTTCTATCGCTTTTGTGAAGAAATCGGACCAACGGGTCAGTGGTCTTCCTTTGGAGAGCTTGACGTCCCGAGGAATCCAGTCGGTAACGGCTCTCGTCCATCGGTTGTCGTTGAAGAGCATCACATGTCCGGTCCACCTTATTTTTTTATAGGTTTTGGATAGGTTTCGAAGGATAAGCGAAGGATAAGCATGCGAGTTCTTTCTTACAAATTAGCGGCCAATACATTTCGTTTCCACAATCAAGACCACCACTTTTGGCATCGCTCTTCGCAGATGTACAATGAACTTTTGTCATTTAGTAATAACTTGAGAGACCGACATTCTTTGAACCTCGGCATGCTAATAATATAAACCGTGGAAATGAGGAGAATAGCTTAAGGACTGGTTTTTATTGTAAGCTAAAAAAGGGTGGTATCTTTTTCCAATCGATTGTAGTTCTTTTCGGTTGATGGGTCTTCTTAGTTGTTTGTGGTTGGCGTTTCTGCAAATACGCCTTCTTCAGAGCCGTGCAATCTATCTGACAACACCGTGTCAAGGGTTAGACTTAACCAAGGGAGGTTGGTACTGATGTCCCAATAAGACGAAGCAGGCGCCTGTATACCACTAGACCTATCAGCTCAATACATGCATATCCTTATCAGATTATACCACGTTTATAATTCTTTGGAAGCACGAAGAGTATATGCACTTGTAGAGGATATCTTGTAGTATCAAAGTCATAAGTTTTACCTGGAGTTCTTTCATAGCGTAAAAAAGTGCTGGATTCAGTAACAAAAATTGCACTCCACATGTGAATCGCTCCTGCATGTTCTATCGATCGTGCGCTATCGATCCACACTCACACACACACTACCGACAGGCAGTGAGCGGCGTATGTAATACTCAGCCTCATTTTTCCTACTAAACTTCAGCGAAACGTTCTTTTCGGAAAATAAGCGCGTTATTGGAACCGTCGAAACTTACGCTGTCGCATGTTTTCTTATAGTTTGAGGAACGGCGTGCATCATGTAGAAAACACACGTGTGTGAAGAGCAAAACTTTTTTTCTTGCTATCAGTGCTGTGAAACAACTTTGTTAAAAAGCAAGTGCAAATATGGATTTTCCGATATTTGGGCCATCAAAAATTTATCAGCAATATAAGGAAAAAGTTTTTCCAACGAAATTTGAGTTTGTTAATAACAAAGACGCAGCTTATGTGAAACATAGTATTATTTCCGAGTGCTACAATTTTGTAAGAAAACTCGAAAAGCAAACAGTGAGAGCAGTCTCACGGGCTTTGAGCTTTTGAATGTTCACTAAGAATCTTTTTGAAAGTTCTTCTCCAGCGAAGACTTCTTATTCCTCGTTTCCCTGCGGGACATCAGGAAAGTATTGCTTGAAATTTCTGAAACTCTGCCTAAAAAATTTCGAGGTGGGATGTGTCATTTGTTTTTTAAAAGTTCTTAATTGACGTCTCCATAGGTACTACTTACTGAATTGTGCAGTGATGCTCCTTCTGGTGAAGGCATTCCGTGCAACTATGGCGAAAGCTCGAGCACATTCGCTGCTGCTTTTTGCGCTTGCCATCTGCGCAGTTTTTGGATGCTCAACAATACTTTCAGGACAAGGTATTAATTAGAAGATTTTTCTCATAGTGTAACCGTTTAGAATCTCAAGTCAAAGTTATAAGCCATAAACTAATCATTTTAACACCGTTGATAATTCCCGCAGTTCAAATAATAGCGAGCTTCTCATTGGTGGTGACACCATCTTGGAAAGTTTTTATTTTATGTTCTATTTTATGTCCCAATTTTTAGATCTCTTAAACTTGTTCCCGTATTTCTTGATTTTACTCCGTTCCGATGCACACATCGTTCACAGAGGTCTTCGAAGAATCTGCTGCTACCATAACAAGAAAATTGCCATCTTCTCTGTAAATGTCACTGATTACTGGTCTGGTCGATTCAGCCTAGGGATCTAGCATAGCCGGATTAGGGCATTCAAAATTGGGCTGCAAGGAATGAGCTGTTTTTTGAACAAGTCTGACATCAAGTATCTGACGGCAGAGGAATGGAACAATATTAATCCCCGCACGGAGCCATACAAGCACCGTGCGCCTGGTGAGGCGGTATTACTATCAACTCGCTCTCCTCCTAGTAAATCCGCCATTATTCTGTTTGCTGCATTATTTTGACCTAAGCAAAAAAGTTCTTCATTGATGACGAAAGTTTTTGATAATTGAGAAGAATGGCCTTTACAATAATAAGCAGAGACCAGAAACTTAGTAGAGTATTCTTGGAGTCGTGGATCTTTTGAATATACTCAGTAGTATATTGATGAAACGCCAAGTTAATTAACCTATTACTTGTTGTTTGAGTGTTTTATTCAATTCTTCAAATGCATGTATCGCAGTTGTTGGTTTGACTTTCGCCTCCTGAAATCATCCTCGCCGTTTTTTTTGGCAGAATGGTAGAATAGAAGACGATACGGAACCGCAAGTGTTTGTTTTTGTCACATATGCATAAGGTTGGCTGTGGAATGTTTGCTGGAGTGTGGCGCATTGAGCACGCCAGAGAAATTGACTTAAGCTGAACGCTTTTTACTTTGGCTTCATCAGTAACAATTTGATTCTTCAGTTTCATTTGTCTTTGTGTGCCTTTTTTTAGAATTTGTGGTATTTACTTGATTCTTTCTTAGTCAGTTTCAAAGCCTGCATATCACTCAGGAAGTACTGCAGACTTCAAAGTTATCGGCTTCACTTTACCTGTTGCAATGGTTTTCTCTACTAAGCCATATGTACCCATTCGAGTCCCTGGCATTTCAACCGACAAAGATTTAGCAAAAAAATTCGTAAATAATCAAATAAAGAATGCGGTGAGTTTGTATTTCTTAGAATTCGAAATTCTTGCATTTTCAAAGCTCTAAGTAGCTTTCTCAATATTAAGTTATCCTATGAATTCTTTTGCACATCGACACTTTTGCTCTTTCAATTGTTATTCTATCAAATTGAACACATCATTGAATCTACTTTGTAATCACCAGCATTATCAAGCTAACGTGCAATCCTTTACAGCAGGAAAATTGGATGCCTTCTTTCTAAAATGAACGAAGCTGACAATTAAAGAAGTTTACGAGGTTGCTTTTGAATAGCCGTAGTCTATGAATTGATTCTCTCGCAAGTGCTGCTTCAAAGCACGGAATAGTCTTCCAAGCACGTTGACTCTAGCTGAGCTGACGAGTGCTTGTTGCAAGGCAGCCAGTAGTTGTGGCCCCTGTTACCCTCATAGTGTACCCAGAGCCATCTCCAATGTTGATCGGCTTGAAAAAGTCTTATTTATGCGGTCGCAGCGAAAGATTTTGCTGATGATCACGTGTGCAGAGGAGCGGTTATGGCCGATACGAAGTGCTTATCGAGACATCACTTTGCAGTAGTTATTTTGCTTAGATTGTGAGTGAAAGTGCTGCAGCCGTATCCCGTGGAGCTACTACAACGTTCTCCAACATGCGGTGACCTTCAGCAATGACCCGATTCAAAATAGAGGAAAAAGTTGTATAGAAGAAAAAATCCGTAAGGAACTAAGAGATAGCCCAGTAACATGCCTAATATGCCTTTACATAATTTGGTCAAAAATTCGTCAAAGAATCTAGCTGTAAAAACGTTTTTTTTCCTAGGTGAGCGACGTTCTCGACCAACAAGGTCGTGGTGCCCTCCTTTCGGGCGCAGTGATTTCAAGTATTTTGAGTGACCTCGTCGTGAGTGTGAACTACGAACCGCTCGAATGCAAAGAGGTGTTATATGAACCCCGATCAGGTACGATATGCTGATTTCAAGCTTTTAGAGCTTTCAGGTAAGTTCTATAATGGACACAGTTTAAACCGTAGTGCCCTTTTGGAATCGTTTGCTCCGTGCGATTTTCCAAGTTTTTTAAGTTTAGCTCTGGCATTTACTTCGGCTTGCAAGTCGTGTTTCCTTCAAATGCTTGAATTATTCTGTGACAATAAGTTTATAGGTGTCTTACCATTTCACATTGTAATTTTAACCCACTGATACTAGCTTAACACACCTTGAACTTAGTGGAATAGTACAGGATTTGAAAACACGAAACTAATGTTAGAAAGAATTTGTGACTTTTATAAAGAAAAAATTTTACAAAACTTACGCATTTGGCCATGTTCTAACTCTAACACTGCCTACAATTACTACAAAATTCCCTACAGTTCCAAATCTTCCATTTTGTTAGATACGATCACGTGATGTAGTATATGTTGACATCGACCGAGGTAAAATAGTTCATAGCGCCAGTTGAAAAATTGTAGACAAAAATCAAAGTCATATTCTACCACTTTCAATTTTGAGACCAAACAAACATTTGACTAAAAACACTTCTTACAGTGACAAGCGTGACGACGGGTTACACATGCTTCGTATTTGGTAACACGGTGACTTCCTTATGCAAAACAACCGACTGTAATTTAGAAAATAGCACGGGTATAACGTTAGTTCCAGAAGAATATTTGGTAATCTCAGGATCACTCAAGGTTTTAAGTACATTCTCTTATTGCAGCTTTTATTTGAAGCATAGAAAAGGTTTGTTTAGACCACAAATCTCATAATGGCGAGTTGGGATAAGAAGCAGTGGAAAAGCGTACTCGACAAAGCTGTTTCGAATGCTGTCATTGGGTCCGTATGGATCGAACTTTTACACTGCGTCTGTAATCATTTCCTAAAACGCAGATTTAATTGTGCAATGTTTTGAATAAATTTTTCAGTTGTTTAACTTTTTGTGCTCTAAATTAGCGAAGAATAAATGAGCACGGGGGATTAAATGGTCAGACTGACGTTAGAAACACCATTAGTGTGGTTATTCGGTCGAACTCGTGTCCAAAACTCACTAGGCCTCTAATCATTCTGGGCTCGGCCAGGGTTAACAAAATGGAATAAGTCGTGTCCGGAAACAATAATAGGATCTACCTGATACAATGGTGCTCCACCAGTGGCTGAACCAGATACGTATTCAGTCAGCTTTAAGGATACATTATAAACTCTAGTACAAAACGATCGGCAAAAACTAGTCAACACAGAGCTTCGTTTTCTCAAGCGAATAGTAATCCTTCATTGCTAGGCAATTGAGACTTAGAAAGAGAGGGAAGAAAAGAAATTCCCACAAGCGTGGACATTGCGCAACACATGCTTGACCGTTGTTTGAAAGTTATCGGTACAAAAAAAGTAATAAAATAGTCAAACTAGCGAATCTTTTCTTACACGACCGCGCTTCATATATCGCAAAACTTAAGCATGTCCTTTATTAATCTCGTCACTAATCAACGAACGTTTCCTTACCTTCTCTTTCGCTCGACCCCTCTTTGAGAATTTCGTCATCTTCATGAAAATGGTTGCATGATTTTCAACCTCCTAGAGTGCAATACGACATCGCCAGTTTCCAATTTTGGATTTCAGAATTTCAACTTATGTCATTCACTTGCATGTTCGAACTACATAAGTGTTTTTTTAATCATTCCTGCTTAGTGAATAGGATTTAGATTGTTAAAGAAGAAAAGGAAGAAAAGGTTGATAGACGCAAAGTTATACAGGTGATCGAGTATTTCTTCATAGCAAGAGTCCACGTGACTATATTTCTTTATCGTATAGCAGACGCTACACCACTACCATCCCCACCATGGGACCAATATCTGCCATGACACGTCTGTTCAAACAACTTCGAAAATAATCGCCGTTTCTTCACTAAAATTCCTGTAATAAACAACAGTCTCTAGAGCAAATTATGTTTGCTCGTCTTATCTAAATTCACCAGAAGTGCTCCTGCGATAGATATTTGGTCTAAAAACATTTAAGATTCTCAAGATGTTTTATTTGAATTCTTCTCCTTATCATCTCCATGACGCTCTCCAGAAACCTCAGTGGCGCAGTTGGGTGGATAACTGATGATAACACCGCCAAGAAATAAATAAAGTTGAAGTTTTATTCTGTTTAGTTTGTAGTTTTGAAGTGCAAGTTTACTCAACTGAGGAAAAGTAAACATATCTGGCACCCATGACGTGGCGAAGAGATTATTCAAAAGAACGAGGCTCATTAACCTTGACCACGGATTTTCCTCTTTGAACGATCCCGCCAGGTTAATCGCGAGAGCATGTGGCGCCCCCAGGTGGTGGATAGGGGAACTCAACGCGAACCAAAAGCGACCGTGTGCTATACTTCCCAGAGACGCAGGTGGATTCAGGGATGAGCTCCCTGCTTCTGCAGGGACGATCTGACAAAACTTTATTTCTACGAGTCAAATTGGCGAAAAGCCTGCAGTCAAACGGTTGAGAAGTACATGAGTGGAGGTTAGGAGTCGCCTCCAATAAATGAGCTCCTCCCGCTCCTCCGAGGGAGACTGGCAAGCTACTCGTGAGTACCCAGTCCCCACGTTTAGGACATAGCAAGCTTTACGTTGGGTATCAAAATGCCAAAAACAGTAACAAATATGGGCCTCATTCCCCTGACCACGAAAGAGCCTCTGGTACGGCAGCGCCAGGTATTACGAGTACGGAGAGGCTGCTAAAATCTCAAGGTCGAACAAGGCTGCCAAAATCGAAACAGACTAAAATGACGATTTGCACCTACAATGCAAGAACACTTTCTCACAAAGAGAAGACGTCATTCTTTTCAAGCTGCTTATGACACCGGAGAAGAACTGCTTGCTGGAACATGTGATGACAGAGGTGTCGGTGTCCTCGTCAAGTCAAATTTAACCGTGAACATCGATTTATTTGAACAACTAACAACTCGGACGAATACGGCTGATACGATGTGATTCAATGTCGGCCTTGACCATTTTCTTTTCTTACGCACCAATATCAAGCCATGACAAAGACGAAGTTGAAACGTTTTATATGAACCTCGAAAATTTTTTCAAAAAAGGCCATACCTTCCTCAAGATCATTGTTGGAGATTTCAACTTGAAAATTGGACCTAGGAAAACGTCTGAAGAACCTCACATTGATACCCACGGACTAGAATGGAATATAGAGGATGAGAGGCTATCTGAGTTTATCATGCCGGCCCAAACCATCCATGGTGGCTCACATTTCCAAAAGCCTCACTCTCAGCGATGGACGTGGGAGTCTCCCAACGGAGCGCACCATAACGAAATAGACCACATCGTAGTAAATCGAAGGTTTTGCCTGACCGATGTCGCTGTTGTTCCTAAGTTTTACACGGGGTCAGACCATCGCCCCCTCCGCGCAACGGTCCGTTTTTCGAGGGGAAGGAGAGAAAGCTGCTAATTTCAAACAAAGAAATCCTAGAACTACCATAAACTAGGGTCGGCATCATGATAGCAGAAATGTGCAGTGTCGTAGCCGTATATCCTATTGCAATTACAGAAATTTTCGTTCTGTATTCGACTAACATGCAGTAGCGGTTGCTCAGAAGTTTGGCGGCTTTGTTTCCTTAGCCTTTCAGAAGAAATACTTATTTATACCTTCCCATTAGACTGTTTTTATAGACATTGTTCAATTTACTTTTGACACTTTATTGATCCGTTTTCACGGTTTCTTTTTGCTGTGCAAATCCAGTACTTCTAGTATTCAATTCGCTTTTTCGTCTTCTTCTTCAACGTCGCAGAGCACTGGTTGAGCGAGTGTCCCTGCAATCCTGAGGATAGCTTGGCCGTAGCGTTTTCTAAGGCGATGTTGTTGAGTGCCGGAATGGTTGGGTATGGAGCACGGCTCTACGCGTGCGCGACAAGCATCACAACCATTAGGTTTCGATGTCCCCGAGCTCAATCAGAACAGTAATAATCTGATAACATTTCTTGAGCCTACCTTAAAGTCTACGTTAAACATTACTAACTATATTGCTGTATGCTTCGCTAATATTCAATAAATAATATCAATAACACCTCGGAACGGCTAAATAGAAGAAACTATTCATTTATTCAAACTGTGCCGAGATTAATAGATAGTCGGTCTTGGGATTTACTACAGTCTATATGTAGGGGTTTCTCTTCTTGCAGGGAATTGGCTAAATCGAACTGTCTAGCACAGTATGAGTGCCATAATAGACCTCATGAGATGTTCAAAATATGTTACCAGGTTAATCAAGCTTGTTTGATAGAGAACACACAATGTAACGGTGAAGATATCGAAAATCTCCTTATTGCATCTATAGTTACTGATCGATCAGTTACTATTACTTCAAAAAATCACAAGATGACTTTTCCTTCTGAAATTCATGGCCTAAAATTTATTTTTAAGCTTATTCTCGCATCGATTCTACTATTGTTGCTTTGTTGAATGCAGTATGTTGACTTCTTGACCATTCTCGTATTTTCTAACTTTCTCCCTAACGTGACTAAGATGTAGTACCTAGCTAGGCTATCAAATTTGCAGTCTATCTAATTCATTGCCTCAATTTCTTGTTGAATATTACGGTACTAGAGTGCTTACGGCCCCGGACTAACCGGCGAAAATCAACCCGATTTACTCGATTTTCAACCCTTTGCTTTCTGGAGTTTCCCGGCAGTGAAACAATTCGCTCACGTTGAGTCCGTCTTCGGTGTGACTGTAAACAGGTATGAGTGCACCAATACTCCCGCTTATTTCAAATATTAAGGTGACAGTCTCACTTATTTCATATATTATGATGACGACATTCTAATTTAGCTGATTTACGAGATTCTCTTATCCAATACACGACTGGCAGATATAAAATCAAGAAAATTGCAAGTTTAATCCACAGTTTACAAATTTTTCACAACTGTCGTGAGCATGAGAGTGTTATGATAAAGTTTATTTGAACAACATACGTTTCGACGGATTTCGTCTTCTTAGAGTACGAATAAATTAGGTTGTGTATCCGGTCAGCCAAACACCCCTATCAATTCAGTAGATTTAAAACCGATTCATCATTCCAAATGTTTAGGGAATGAACAACTTTTCACATATTTGATAAGGTATGAGCAAAGCTTTTTCGCTTATCAGTGATTAAAAACTTCAAGAGTTCCGTTTGTAAATTCACGAAAATTAAATCAGTTTTATTGTTTGGATTCATGTTGTTCATATAATGCTCAAAGAACTGAAGGAAGTGGTAAGGCCTCTACATTGCTCATTCCTATAATGCTGCTCGACCCTAGACTTTTTGAGGAGTCTGCTTTGAAATTCATGTAGATCATATGTAATCCTATGCAATGACTAAGATTGAAAAACGTGGACCAATTTCTAATAAAGATCTTGTCCCATTAGGGACAACACATGCCTCCTCAAAGCAAATTGAGCATGGTTCTCATGTCTTCTTTCCTTCTAATGACTGCAAGAAGCATTTTCAAGATGTTCCTCATATATCACCCGTCTTTCGAAATGATTCAGAACTCATTTCCACTAGCAAAAACGACAGGTTCGAAACCATCTATCATCTCTTGAATGAAAGTCCAGTTACCAAGGTGACCACTTGTACACTACACTTATAGAACCCAAATTACATGCACTAATAAGTCCGTTTGAGAAATCAAAAACATTATTTAAATTCATCTTTCGTTTGGTTTTGAAACTGTATGAAGACGGCCCTGATCAGCGAGAATTCTTCGAATGAGGAACGAATTACTATTTTTGCTCCCTCGGCGCAATAACAAGGCCTTTTTGAAAGTGAAACACACCATTCAAATGTCTTTGATTTGGTTTGAGCTATCGATTATTTATTGAACACTAAAAGCGATGAAAAAAACACGTTTTTACCAATGGATCTAAGTGAAGAGAGGATAGTTGAAGTGATCCATTTTTTGCGAGACCCAGTATTCTTTTGGCTGTTCCAGTGTAATACCAGGTTCATTATAAAAACCAAATAAATCATTTTGATCCTTAAGATTTGATGCATCGATTGGTTAGTGAAACTGCAAAAGAAAAATTTTGATCAGTGAGAAATCTTTCAATGAGGAACGAAATTTTATTCTTGTTTTTTTCAGCGAAATAAGAACGCTTCCTTATAGTAAAATAAACCATTCAAACTGCTTCAATTTGTGCTATCGAGCGAATATTTGAGCATAAAAAAAACTAAGAAATACGTTTTTTTGGAAGGGGTCGAGTGGCGCCTCAGTATATAGAACAGTACCGACGAAGCTAACTAGAACGAGAACGAAGGCGAACATCACATCGAGAACGAATGACTGTGTAACCTCGATTTGAATCAATCGACTGTGATGACGACGTAGTGCGTAGAAACGTTTACCGCATAGATTATTTTTATGACAACTTCGTGATAGTGGCTCAATCAACTAGAAAGGATGCGATTGATTAGTAACTTTGAAGTTCGAAGGAAGTCGTTTTCGAATTATTTCCGGTTAAATTTGCAATGAATGACTTGAATTTGGCCGACTATCAAGGCTGAAAATTACCCCTATAATCATTTCAAAAAATTTTGACGAGTAGAGCGCTCTGTTCACTCTTTACTTGGAGTTTTACAGATCACACGGTCTTAAGAAGAAGCAAAACTCTATGAATTTTTCCACGAGTGAAAAGATATGTTAAGGCTGAACTTGCGCGTCTTAAGTCTTATTACTCTAGAGGATAAAAGTGGAAAGTAATATGGTTATAAAGAAACTCTCATGCGATCAATTTTTTTAATAGTCTAATCGTCTGCGAATATCAAGCCTTAGTACTGAAAAACTATGCACAGTGAAAAGTTAATTATGTGTTACTTATATGCTAGACGGCGATAAGTGAAAAACCGATCTCATTTGCTGCACACGAATTTTTCGTAGGGGAATTTATAATCATTCGTAAGTTTAAATTTCTGGCTACAGCTACACATGGTCGTTTTCTCAAAACACCTTTGTAACGCTTTTTAATCTGATTGAAATTATATTCCACAAGACCACGTGTTTTTTCCTTACCACGCTTATATTTCGCTGGACAAAACTCCTTCTTTAGAGTGCTATTACTCATTCAATAGCACAAGTTTCAAAGATGTGAAAAATGTGCTTGCTTTCTGGAAAAGTTCGTTTGATAGCGCAGTAGGAGAAGGAGAAACCTGTGCCTTACATCTCGACGGACAGAGCTCGTTCTTTAGGCTATTAGTGATCATTTGATAGCGCAAGTTTCGATGATTTAGCGCTGTGCTAGTCCCTGAAAGTATCGTTAAGAGGGTGAATAAGATTGAGTTTTAAATTGTTGATGAGGTTGTTTATCGGTTAATCCATAGAGTTGAGAGGAGAGGCGGGGCGAATTGATCGATATATTGGCCGTTGGATATGTGTGATGCATTTTATTATCCAACTGCTATTTTTTCTCCGCTTCAAAAGAAACTCCAAATAAAGCGACCACTTACACGCTAAGAAAGCTTCTCTACGCCATGATATGCTTTTCGTGCCTCCAGTGATTTATACGCGTGGTAGAAATAAAGGCGAGTAACGGATGTGAAACATATTTTATTTTGGATTTCATGACTTTATAGTAGAGCTTTCCAAGAAGCAACCAAGTAGGGCTGTAGCAAGAATCTAAGGTTTCAAACGATTACTAACACTCCTATGGAAATTTCCTGTCCGGCGAATAAGATTGGTTTTTCATTTGTCACCGTCTAACATATAAATGCCATTATCTCAGTTATCCACTCTTATCTACTAACAAACTGCTCAACATTTTCATCAAGAAACTCAACTAAGCTGCTGTTAATTTTGATAGAAATTATAACAGCAATATTGTCACTCCTGCTTTGGTGGAACAATTCACAAAAAACTAATATGCCTTTTAGGAAAGCAGGCGAAACTATACGAAAATGGTAGCTACTTTGCAGGTTCGTATTTGACTGGTACCCAATAATACTGGAAATAGAAACTACTATGGAAAGCACAGTTCGAGAGTAGGGAACAACGAGGTGAGTCAGATCTACAACATATATACTCTCTGGGACTGCTTGTACTTATTAAAGCATTTATAATCAGCGCTCTTGCTTTACGGTTCGAGCAAATAACTTTTGTTAATTAAAATGATAATACCCTCCAATCTTGTCATATCCGCCTTTTGCGCAAATCCGTTAATATGACAAAACGACGTAAACTGAATCTTCACATTTTCAGAGAACTGAACAAATAAAAATTTTTGTCTTATTCAATAGAAAGAGGAATCCTTTCATTATTATTTGAGCCAAGATGTCATGTGGTCTGGTATATATTAAAAGACGACGGGTTCTGCCCGACTGACGAGTCTGTAAAGACGAAACACGTGTATCGGGCTGTACAAGAGCCCATACCAGACCACATGACATGTTGGCTCAAATAATAATGAAAGGATTTATTGAAATTTGAGCGTGGTCTTAATAAAGCACTCGAAGGAAAGGTATAGAAAGAGGAACTCCATAACCCTCGGTCACAGTAGGATTTTATATGCATTTCCAGTCATTTTCCTTCATTTACTCACCAGTATACTGAACGTTATATATTCCGACAAAGTATTAGAGACTTTTATGAGGTGTACTTGAACATTATATATTGTTCTTCAGCAAGGTCTCAAAATAGTCGACTGAACTGATTGTCACACAGTGAACAATATTGATTAGAAGACAAAATTACTTTCTGGGAAAAAATTGTGATTAGGTGTGATGAATGTAACGTATTCCAGTCATATATTGATGCGCTATTCAAGAAGCGTTACGTTTAAACTTACATTTTGAAAAACTGACTCAATTTTAACATGCTGCCATCGAAGGTATGCTAAAAGATCCCTCTGCTACCGATTCAAACATTCTTGAAGGTTTTCTGGAAACAAGTTCTGATTGACATTTCGAAAGAATCTCGGCCAACAGTTCATTTCATAGACAGTTGATTACATTTTACCGTGGAATAATCTAAAATAGCCTAGACAAGCCATTTTCTACAATATCCACAAGTTTTCGGGCACAGATCTCTCATCAGGGCAACATAACAGCTTCTTGTGCAATAAAAACTCATTGCTGGGCAATCACTTGTTCCCGTGCGTGGATTCACTTTGTCGACACAGCTTCCTCCTGCTCCAGAATCTAGAATGAATCTCTTGAGATAAATTAACCCCTTTTATCTCATAATTATTATTTGATGCAACATTTCATGTGGTCTGGTAATGGGCTCTTGTACAGCCCGATACACGTGTTTTGACCTTACAGTCTCGTCAGTCGGGCAGAGTCCGTCGCCCTTCAGTCCTTTTAGCCAATCCTGTGTGGGTGCTCCAGTCTCCACACTAGGCAGCGAGAGCGAACGATTTACACTCTAAATCAAGTGAAATTATCACCGAACATACAGTGTTTTACATTCGATTGCTCTTAGCTAGTGTATTGAGATTATTTTATGAGAAAAATTAAATTATCTATCCAGATAATTTCAACAGATCTAGATATAGACATAATAGATATGGTATATCAAATATACTAGCCAAAAGCAATCGAGTTACAACGCTCTGTGTTCGTTGATAATTCCACTGGACATACAGTGTAAGTTGTCACTAACTCTTAGTGTAGGGAAGGGGTACCCACAGAGATTAGCAGAAGACAAGAAAGGATAACTGCCCGACTGACGAGACCACAAGGTCGACACACGTGTATCGCGCTCTATAAGTCAGTCCATCTTAACAGACCACATGACATGCGTGGCTCAATAATGATTCTTTGGCATATTGGAATTTGAGCTGTGTTCTCAAAAAAAAAAAACGCTTGAAAAGACTGATATGATACATCTCATGATCATTATTTGAGCCGAAACGCGTGTATCGGGCTGTACAAGAGTCCATTACCAGATCATATGACATATTGGCTCAAATAATAAAGGTCAAATAAAGGTCAGGACCTTCCCAGGCTCTGAAGAAGGCGAATTGCCGAAAGTCAGCTGTGAAATTAAGTTCAATGTAACACCTTGTGTTTTGCTTAAAAAAGAAAATCAGGAATTATATTGAAGCATGCCGAGGTTAATAGACAGTCGGTCTTGGGAATTGTTTAGATAATAAATATGAGATGTACTCAAATTTGAGCGTGGTCTAAATAAAACTCTCAAAATAAAGGTACAACCCCTTCTATTCAGCACATCTAGTCTAGTTATTCAAGCTAAATAAGCCTCGTTAGAAATTCTGCAGAAGATTAGTTGAACTATTGAAACGAATTCAACACAGATTCTGAGTTATTTAATCTTCAGACCAATCTAACTTGTAATGTTTTTCAAGAGTTTTTGTAGCTACTTTCAAATTGACCAATGCATTGATGCACTTCCAATGCAACCTATGATTCAAATAAACTCCATCTTAACTCTATTCAGACTACGATATATTGTACTCTACTTAGCCATCGTCGTAAATTTGATAACTGCGCGCCGCACCTATCAAATCTCGGATATTCAGCTCCTCGAGAATTACAAAAAATACAGTGAATTTTAGTGACAAACTCACTTCTCAGTGTTCCACATTGTAATCCTCATTAGAATGAGTGCTGCCCTTTTGACAACATCGGAGTTTTCGAAATGCCGTAAATTGCATAGACTACGAAATGTGAAAGCGGATGGAAACCTTCAGCACTCTTATCAAGAACGAATTTGAAATTCAAGCTTCTTAGAGTGTTCCTTGTTAGCCAATGACACGAATATTCATTGCGATTCCGCTACTTCATGGGCTGGGTGATATAATTTGCAGTTCTTGTTGCTTTAATTCTAATTGTTGTGATAAAGAACAGGGATCTAATGGAATGGATGGCTATAGAAAATATACAAATAAATTCAAGTTAAGAGATCTAACCCATCAAAGCTGACAACAGTGTATTTATTTTGGATCACGGTAGGCCGCGTTAAATATTATCATCGCCTAGTGCAGTAAAGAAAATCTTAACGGTTTTCACCTCAACCACCCAAATCTTCTACTTATTTAAAAATATCGTTTATTATCAGACATCTCGCACGTCACTACAAACCAGGGATTGGAATTCGTCGCAGTTGCTTTGAATAACAGGCCAGGAGAGTGCTTTCTGATACATCACTTTGTTCACTGAATGTGAGTGTTGAAGACGAAGATGATCTTATGCGTAAATTAGCAGTCAGTGACGTCGAGCTTTATGTGATATTCTATGCTGACTTGGGAAAAATTCTTCGGATTTTGAAGAGAAGTTCGGAGTTCCTCATTCAGAAGGAAATACCATGATGTTAAAACTATATATCTTTAGTGACATGCAGAGCTTTTAATCTCAGGTGGGAATGAGTTAAGCCCGCATCTCATAGACACTAGACGCGTGCTAACACTGCGCCACCGAGGGCTTTGCTCTCCCATAACTCTTTATGCAGCACAAGGTACCAAAGCAGGTAGCAAGAAATCATCTACTAATTTTGTCAAGTAAGCACATATCGGCATTGAAACTCAGTCTGACAGCTGCTGGATATGTACAATATATTCACATATATGTATATGGATATGTATACACTCTATATATACATACATGTTATACAAGAACTGTCTTCATTGTACTGATTTTACAGGTGAATGATGTTATAATTATAGATTCAGAAACGCTGAGTGATATGTAAAACTAGAATCTCAGGCGAAAGTGAGTTTAACCCGCGTTTCATCCATACCGAGCGCGTAGACCATTTAGTTGCCACTTCATTAGGTCTACTGCTGATATGTGCTAAGCAGACTAAACCCGTAGGCAGTCCATTGCTGACAGCTTCAATATCTTATATCGCAAAAAGAGTGATAGGAGAGCAACGCCGATATTGAAGCAGTGACAGCAGTACAGGGATATGCCCAATGGTGTTGCCGTCTTGTATGAGATTGTAAAAAAGCCATGATTTTGCAAAGTTGTCGTACCTCATTAATATTATAAGAACGTGAACGCATCGATGTGTTTCATATAGGTTATTTTGCACTGCTGTACATATCTTCTGTTCAGTATGAATTTTCGATAGCTTTCAAATCTACCCTTCGTGGGCCATAGCAAAATAATGGGAATTCGAAACAGATTTGATTGCGCCTACAAAAACAGGAAAGACGTTGACTTCGTTCAAGAATAGGCTTTTCTTATCTTGTTATTTTGTAGCATTGAAAAGAGGTTATCGTCATTTAATGGCTATTGTCAAGTCAATCAAAGTAGAGTATCATCGCAACGATCCCTACGATCATTTTGAATATCAAAGATCTCACCTTATAGTCAATGTTATGTTAAATAACGCTACTTTAGGAGATTTTGCTTCAGATACAGTTGTAGCAGCAAAGTAACAATCTTACCGTTAATAACACATCCAGGTGGGCAACATCCAGTAGAGACCAGTATGTAAAAATATGGACAGATACCGTTTAGGCTAGCTGAAAATTTTGAATTAGAAACAGCAGAGTCTTGAGAACACTGATAGAGCAAGTGTTGTTGCAGAACTGAGCTGGTTGAGGACTTATTCATCATTAATAGTTGTCGTATAACTTTTCTCATGGATTTTTTTTCCAAATAAAGGTATAGAAATTGGGCCTGATAGGCTATGATTTGCGAAGAGACCATTTGTTCACTGAAAAAGACCGAAATATATGTAATTGAGAACTCTTGAGAAGGCGCTACAAATGCTGTCAATTCAGTTCGATCAGCGATTGATAAATATGTCTTAGGTTTTCCTCTTCTACTTATCAGACCCAAAGATTTTTTTTTGGCTAGAAAACACTTCTTAAGGCAACTTACGAATTGTAGCTATGAGGCAGCGTTGTGTTTGACTGAGTACAACAACACTGAAGATGAGAGTTAGTACGAAAAGCATTGTGGCGAGAATGACTGACTTCAAGCTTCCTCAGTATTTATGTCTATACGACTCATCTGAGCAATCAAAATGTCACTGATCTTTGTTCAATAACAAACAGTTACACCTACATCCCCTACCCGCAGGTGGGCAGGCAGTTCACTTCAGGAATAATAAGAGTGTAGAATTGCCTGTTACATCATTTGACCATCTGAACAAATGAAATTTATTCGATTTGACGACTATCAGAGGAGTCTTGCCCTACGTGGAAACAAAGACTTCAGAATTTGTGCCTCGCTCTACTTGTCAACAATAGTTAGACGTTTTGCTAAAGAAAAGACAGCCTTGTTTGTTGGCTTCCGGAACGCATACTTAGAAGGATAGTTAAGAATTAAAACTAGACGTTATAGAAGCATAGAGTTAAAGTCACGTAAACAATATGCTTTTGTTTTTTGATAATGAAGTCTTCATAATGCTTAGCTTTTTCATTTCTGATGAACCATCTTTCTAAATGAATCCAGGATTACTATCATTCATTTATTCCACTTACACACTTTCTTATACGTATCTTTATTCTATTTTTCGTAATCATTTCGATTCTTTTTGTCCAAGCGTCCAACAGAATATTATCGATAGTGATGTGATGTCGATTCGCTTTCACCGCGAGTATGTTTGTGCAGCGATAATCATTGTTTCCCTCACATTACGACAGTTCATGGTGATGAGGATTTTATTTTCACGTAATTAATTTCGTTCATACAGGGACCCGAACAATTGTGGACAGCAAAACACACGTCTACCTTTCTCGTCTTCAACACATAGATGCTCTTTGACAATTCGTCTGTGCGTTTGTCGTCTTCAGTCAGTAACAGCATTTCACTGGCTGATAATCGAATCTGGGCAATTTATTTAGCAAATGTACAATGGATACACAAAGCTATTATATAGTCGTTATTGTAACACTGCTAGTTATTAGCTGATCCGCCATATGTAGAAGGGAAGGCAGCACTCATAGCGGTTACAGGCCAGAGCTGTGCAATGGACCTCGATACCTATAACACACGAAGGCTGGCAAAGATAAGCTGGTAAAACTATTTATATCAAGTGTTTTTGACGTTTACGTTAACACACTTTGCTGTCGTACTTGCTCTGACATAAACTGAATCATAACTTGTTTCCAAATAAAGAATTGAGATGGTTCTGCCGATAATTTCATAACGCTTTACAAAGTTTGAATATGCTCCATGTAGCAAAATACATGCTGAAATCTTGCTTGACCGTATGGATGCCCTGCAGTCAAGGTCTTCAAATTTCGCAGTAGGATAACGATTGTGAAAATTAAAAGCACTCTAGAGATAGTAGCAAAGATACCTTCTTTCTTGAATGGAATGGCCGCGTCTAACGTCTTCCAGTAGCCCAAGAATTTCCCATTTTGACGATGAAATGTCATAATGTGCAAATAATCCATGGCTTTCAGCCTGAAAAAAATTAATTGTTCATTTACCAGACCCTGAAGTTGTGTGTCACTCCACGCTTTTTGTCACGACTAGAACATGAAGCAAAAGGTCGTTTTGAATTTTTTTGAAAAATGAACGGCTCTTCCGAACTGTTATTTTGGTTCCCAGGGCAGGGAATAATGAAGTGATGTGGCAGGTAGAACTTTTTCGTTATCAGTTTCTACTACACACTAGTTGTGGTGCCAGTCTAATACTCGTTCATCCGGCTAATAGCGTGACATTATAGTAAAATAAGATAGCAAATCACAGTCAACGAGTGTTTAGCTACTTGGTATAAAAGAAAATAGCTAAATGACATACGCTTGATAAGGAGTTCACCAAGTAAGGCTCTTTATGAGCAGTGCTAAATCGAAGAAGGTTGACTCAAACGAAACAAAGGAAAGGATTACTCCAAGCACTCCAAGTGATGAATGCTTACTGCTGAGAACATTTCACTTTCCCCTTTACCACTTAATGAGTGCAGCCTATGGTAAATCCTTCAGAATATGGTAAATCCCTCGGAATTCTGTAAATGTTTCGATAACCAATTCTACTTAAAGAAACTTTTGAGCAAATCAATGGCCAAGAGAAATTTTTCAGTGGGAAATTCTTTTCTAACAATGAACAAAGAATCTGGGCAGCTGCGAGCTTTTCACGAAACTATCTGCTCAAATTTCCAAGAAAAAACCTGGAACGCTCGAAAATCCTCGGATAAAACTTGCTCACTATGACTTCGTCTTGCATTGGCAAACTCACAGACTTCGTACAATATTCCAATGCAATAACAGAGAAATGCAGTGACAAAATGGTTCGTCACTATGCACTTGAACTAAAACTGAAACTGCTCCAACAAGAAAGTGTTACAGCGCGTGTTCTGTATATAATCCATAATTGACTATTCTTGAGCGCCAATGGATTGGTCACCTTTACGTTAACAGAGGAACGTTTGTTTTGGCAGAGATTTTTTAGTTGTCCCACTAACCGATTTGAAACCAATATCCAAGCGAAGAACGATTTGTGAAAGTACCAGTGGAAATAAACCAGCCTCTATGAGAAAGTTCAAAGTCTTTTCGGGGTTGTTACGTCAGTGGTATACGTACGCTTTGGCGTGGTGTCGCCTGTTTCATCAGAGTAGTGCATGAGCCACTGACGTACCAATCTCAAAAAGGCTTCAAATATTCTCACAAGCTGAAACACTTATTCCTTCCACCACTTACGGTGGGCTACTTTTTTTTAGATAAACTGCGTACATCGGGAATTGTCTTTACCTCTGTCAACTACTTGCATTGGAGAATATGAAAATAAGTCCATTCGAGCATGTCGAAGCTCAATTCGTAAGTGAAGTTGTATTGGTCAAGATATTATTTTCCATAGAGACAACGAAGAACTCGATTTTTCTATTGTCGGATAATCTCCGTTATCCGGTACTACCGCCTGCGTTCATGCAAAAGTGATTTTTTAATGGTTTTCAAAGTCTGAGAAATCATTCGATAGATTTGCACACGTAATCCATATTTCTGAACTCATTAAGAATCACACATTTCTTATAATAACCCTGAAATAATACATTGCTCGTATAAAACTTGATAGCGTTCATTTCGATAAAACAATACAAAGGCGAATAGATAAAACTGACATACCGTTCTTTATCTAGATTACACTTCAAGGGAAAGAGACAGAAATCACTGTAAAAGGCTGGTTCTTAGATTTCCTAGATAATGAATGCAGAAGTTTAGATAAAAAAGTTACTTGCAGCTGATGTACGCACGGATTACCGCTCACACTGCATCATCGTCGACAATACGGTGGCTGCCATATGCAAGGAAGGGGGTTCAGCGTGTGATCTAACAAAGAACATGCACCTTGGGGCTATTCCCGGCAAGCACTTGTTATTTCTGTAACTCTCACGGTTTATAACGCATTCCTTTTCGTGAAAACTCAATCTGAGAAAAATTCTGTGTAGACCAAAGACATCATAATGGCATGTTGGTCGTAAGAGATGTGGCAAAATGAGCTGAACAGAGCAGTTCGAACGTTACCGTCAGGTGCAATATCGCATCACTTCTTTTCGTCAATCGCAGTCGTCGGCTAAAGCACGATCTCTACTGTTGAATGTGTAAAGTAGTCTACATTATTGTGTCCTTCTAGTACTACTAAAAATTCCAAATTCTGTTAACAAATGTAGCGAACGAATAAATCAATGCAAAAATAGGGTTAAGTCAATGAAGCAATGTTCTAAATTCCCTTTCATCCACGAATATAATGATTCGATATTACATTTATGAAGAAGTCGTGTTTGGGAAGGCATGCGTTTGCAACATATACGACTTTGGGCACCCAAAAATCATTGATAACCATAGATCGTTCGCGCAATTTTTCTGGGTATATTGTGAGAGTTGTTATAAGTTGTATGCTTAAACTACCGGCTTTTTTTCAATTCTCGCAAACCTACTGATCGCAGATGTTGTTTGAGAGTATACTCAAATATCTATTTTGCATGTATAGCGGCTTAAGGAAAAGAGTTCGTAATGCCTGCAGATAAAGGCTAGGAAATGCCTCTCAGTCGGTTAATAAAGACGATGAGGAGGTTGTTAACGAAGCCGATAACATTTTGAAAACAGTGCACTCGACACAGCTGCTAGTTCTTGGATAGGACTCGAATGGCGAAGAGCACCGTGGTCTGAAAGATGAGAGATAATCTGTCACCAAAGCTGTTGTGATCAAAGTTCTTCTCTACTTTAATCACGACGGAATGCGTTCACGGTGACTCAGTGCTAGACTGTGCACCAGACAAATCTATGGGGATCAAAAAAAATGATGGCAAGGAAAGACGGTTTTCATATCACAAGATAAATATAGAAAATAATCAAACACTCATCACTGATTAATCTCTAAGGAATAGGCTATGCACTGGGCTTGATGTAGCCTCGCATATGACGATTGAATGCATATCTGGTTTCAGCGATGACTCGACACTGCGGCTGCCTGCCAGTGGTTTCAAGCAGTGCTGCCATGCTCCTAGACAAGGTCTTATTGATTCTGCATCGCAATTCGATAATCAAGAATACCTCATCAAGCATATGAGTTAGTGGATCGCCAGCGGCTTCCAATCAAATCAATCGTTCCAAGATTTATTAAAATCAAAAACAGCACAGAATTATAATGAAATATCTGTTTTTCTCACAGAAGTCGTGTTTCTCAATCCCATAACTCCGACAACGATTTGCTTTGATTTCGCGAATTCAGCTACTCCCATCGGCGTCATTAGTGAAGTCGGCGCATAGACATCCCTAAACAATGAGACTACGGACAATAGTAAGTCTTGAATGTCAGAAAAGTCAAGAAATTGTTGTAAGCTGTAATCCGATGTCTTTTGAATAGAACTGAAGATTTAGGCCAAAATTAGCCGAAAATTTCCTCCTTTTAATCAAGTCCTTTCATTAAGTTGAAACTGTTGGCAGCTAGGCTAGTACCTCTTTTGGTGTAGTGCACCCATGAAATAGACTATTCGCCAAGGCTGCTCTCTAGATTCAGAAGAAGCGATAGCTACTTGATTCCACACGGGCGAACTCTATGAAAGTTGGTTGCATAGATCTTGAAACCCGACGAAGTAGACATATAATTATGTCCCAGAAGAAGCTGGAGGTATGCATGGCTTGCAACTCAGATTGGAGTTGAATACGCTTTCACAACTAGCGGGCGTACTAATACTACGTGCCTCTGGTATGGGTAAAACTTGTGCTCAACTCACACCTGGGATCGAAAGCGCTACATACCACTCAGCACCTGCGCACCACAGTATTAAGAATATAACGCTGCTTTAATATCGGCTAAACGAAACTTCCATGTAGAGTAGAACTAATTAGATTCTGGTGGTGCCCTGGTGCCTTTGTTTTGGTATTTTGAGTCTGTTTGCAGACATCTTCTGCACTATTCACTAAATTTCTTGTTTCAACTTGAGCAAAATTTTGCTGTAGTAAACTTCTCTGTATAAGACTATTCTGTGTACGGATTATCTAGCTCTCGGCCCATTTTCAAGAGTAGTCATGCAGTGCTTGAAGCATATTTTTTTGCAGTCGAGTGATCAACAAAACTGTGATTATGCAGGCTGAGCTTACATTGTGATTCACAAATGTGTCGCGTGTTAGAGTATATATACTCGTACTCCTTGTGAGCTTAGACATTCCCACTCTATGAATGTGATCAGGAATAAGTGAGCATGCTAGTGGAGGCGTACCTATTCACAGTCACACCACAGACGGATTCAACCTGCGCAAACTGCTTCACCGTCGGAGCACTCCATGCAGCAAAGGTGTGAAAATCTTTGAAGTTGGGCTGACTTTCGCCAGCTACTCCAGATCCGTAGACGTTCCAGTACCTCAACGTTTAGCATATAAATAGCGGCACAGAAGTAGGTAAGCTAAAGATACGGTTGCTTAATAATTTGCTACAAAGTAGGTCTTGTTGGGACCAAAATAGGGAACTATAAGTGAAGTATGAGAAACCAATATGTTTGACCTCACTACACAAATAGAAACATGTAAGCCGAAGCGAAACAGTGTAAGTGGAAGCCGATGTAAGAAATCAGTTCACCTCAAAATTCTAGGTTATAGGTTTCAGAAGCGAACAACTTGTCTAGATTATTTAGCAATATTGAACATTGTTGAATCACTCACATTCATTGTAAGCATGGCAATGGCAGAAAACGTGATATATCGCCACCAGGTTCTGTCCTCAACCACAATAAAAATTTTTCTAGGTGGTATATGGCAATGACCGTGAAGTTATTCAACGTTGCCAAAAAGATAGATAACAAGCATGGGTACTTACTGTTTCCGTGCCCTGTTTCGAATCACTGTGATAGAAGTGTTTCCTGTCTTTTTTTTTACAATTTTAACAGACCTTTAGTAGCTCAAACTACGGAAATTTTATTATATATTCTACTTTTTAGGAAACTTTTCCATGATGCTGCAGCAGCAACATCAAAATTATGTTTTACTCTCGTGCAGTTTTCGTCGAACAGCTATTTCTTTGATATTTAGTAGCCATCCGCTAGTTTGATTCTCGACGATTTCAATAGATTCATTGTTTTTGAAAGGTATTTCGAACGCAATAGAGCAGCCGAATGAGGAATGAGTTTTGCACCCGATGTGCGCTCTTAGCCCCCGTTATGTGAATGAGATCTCGCAACACTGGTACACATCCACCGCGCTTTTTGCAATATAACGATTACTTATTAAGCTCAATCTTTTTTGGTTGCTACAGCGCACTAAAAATTTTTAGTAACGCAAAACAGATCATTCAATCATTAAGACTGTCGAGATTCAAACCATCGAATGATTGAATTCCACAAGATAGGTTTTGTCCAGCGGGAAATGCTTGAATGTCAGACACAATTTTTTGTTGATACAGAGCATTGAAAACGCTATTTTGAAGAAAAGTACACCCGATAATGTGAGTGGTGTGCAAAAACATTTGCGTCAGCTTGGATTCGAACCATTTAACATCATGCCACCGCAATAGGAGGTCAAATAAAACTAATTCTGATTGATTATTGAAAAGCACATCACTGAATCATCAAGCCTAAGCCATCAACCTGATTGTTCAGACTCAAATGAAATCGTGAAACATGTTTTACTCAAGAGGTTGGAACAGTGTGCCAATAACAAAGTTGATCCAAAGCTGCGGAATCCAATTTCAATTTGACTGCAGCGGATTAAGAAGTTTCTTGTGGAACCAATGTGCCGTTAAAATTGGCGATATTTGAGCTATCGAACGATCATCAGAAGTGTGGGAATAGCTCTAGTCAGCGAAAAATTCTCAATTGTGGCACAAAAATTTATTTTTGTCGCGGCGCGATAAAAAAATTCATCCAAAAATTGAACAGACCTTTGAAAATATCGCGAATTAAGCTATTCATTGAAGCTATAAAACTGAGTAAAAGGCGTCTTCACCAAGAGGTCTAGGTAAGGTGAGGGTAACGGAAAAGTGCTTAAGTGTCTCTTACCATAACTTTGTATTGCCAACGACTGCGCCGTTTGTAATCTGACTCCAGTCGTAGTAGTTGGTGTAGATGCCCACGCTGAGCCCATATTGCTGGAATCAAGTGAGATTTGTAGAAAAAGGAGGATGTCTTGTGTATGATATCAGTTCCCTTACTTTAGCTCTGGCTACAATGCTGTTAATGAAGATGACATTTGCTCTGGTATTGGTAGACCAGTTGATTGGCGACATTACCTAAGAATAATTACTGAGGCATATTCTACACTTATTAACATGCTCTTTATCCTCCTCTGAATACGAAACTCATAAACTCAGGCTTTTTGCTGTGATTTCCTTCTGTCACCTAGTCTATCACGGTTCTTTACCGTCTATTAGTTTGATAATAGTAGCACATAGGAGGCACCTGAATCCATGCAGTCACTACTCTAATTCCTGAGCTGGTCAGATAGTTGTATGCTTCGTCAAGCTGCTGCGCTCCTGTCTTGCGCGAATTTGGTTGTGGTGTCATGTATACTTCAGTGCCGAGTCCAGCTGAAGAAATTATTTGACTAAGTTGTAATCAGAATTAGAAAAAAAATTAATGCCTTGTTATTTTGCTCTGTCATATTATTAATACAGTGAGAAACCTCAAATTCGACTAGTTGTTCCATCAACGCCTTTGAATTAGACAGGTTTTGGTTATTGAATTCAGTGCCTTAAAAATCGTCGGCAGGGTAATGATGTCAAAAAAGATTCAATCTGCATATAAAAGCATTAGATGTACTGTTGATTCAAACTTATCAACGCCCAGTTCATCGGTTCTTAGGAGTACTTTTTTCAACTTTTTGCGTTGTGTGATTTTTCAATTAATTTTCAGCGGCGTCATGCAGAACACAGATCGTAATGTTCAATAAAATTTTAGTGTAGAATTCCAAACTAATTAGGCCTTATCGCCTTTGAATTAAATAAGTAATTTTAGTGATAAGGCGAACCACTGTATGCATTCTGGATATTGGAAACAACAGCGGGATCGACTTGGCCTTGACCAGCTGGGGAGTAGCATCTTTAAAGCACACAAACACATCAATCATTTTTATATATCGATAATATTATAATTATTCTCAAGATCAAAAATATATCAGACTCAGCATGGATGAATCTTTTGTTTATGTGATGTGAGCACTAGTGAGTTTGCTATCAAGCAATGTATTCCGGTGTTTCCATCGATTTTTCTTGAAAGCGTAAAAACGCCCATTTGACTGCAACTTAGCTACTCAAGTACTTCTCCATAGCCTCAGCAGAGAATCCACAGAAATTAGATTTTTCTTGTTTGGTAACAAAATTGCTTTTGCAGACCCCACTGTAAATTAATTAATTAATGTAAACTGAGATTCAACTTGGAGAAAAGCAGCAGAAAGTGTATGTTGATAAAAAATGCACTTACCACACTTTAGCACTTTATTTGATAAGCGTTCGAAGTCTTACATTCTTGTAAGAGAACGGCAGTTTCTTATTCAAATCTTTTCTGTTGCGCCAATTTGCTGTACTTGCGCCTATCCCTGTTTGATTTGAATTCAATCCAAATACTAGGCATCCATTGCACATGCACAAGGCGGTCTGCCAGCTCTATCGCTGTATCTAATTTTTGTCTGTTTTTTCACATTTTTACAAGTGCTCCAAAACTTCCTCTTCAGCCAAATATATCAAAAATAGATAACAGTCTTTTGATATTCTCTTCTATTCCAAAAAAGAAGCATTTGATTCCAATGACTCTAACTTTTTCCGGTAGTTTTAGGCCTACTTTGATCATCAATGTATTCTCGCTAACCATTCTTCTATCTATATTTCGTCTCCTCAACTTTGTTGCTGTCATTTTAGCTTTCGTTCTTACGACTTTTGACGCAAAGTTGCAGAGAAAACGGGATAAGAGCTTCTTAATAGTTTCAAGTTTACTTGATAGCAATTAGAAAAGGAATGTTGTTTAATCTAACCAAAATGCTAAAAACAATCAGGTTTTTATCTATTGCTCAAATGCCTTATGCAGAAAAGGAGTAGACAAGATAAGATAAGAGCTTCTTAACAGTTGTAAATTTTACTTAATAGCATGTGCAGAAGAAAACACTGGGACGTCACCTAATGAGAATTCTACGAAAAAAAAATAGATTTCTGAAAAGTTTTGCCTCTATCTGGTAGCAAGATTATAAGAATTCTGCTGCTGCACTTGACCAAAGTGCTACAGACGACCGGATATTCATTCTAAAATTGTATTATCAATCACTTCTTAGGAACAATAACATAGCTTCTAGTTGGTACAATTTTTTTCTCGCGAAAATAGCATCTTTTGGTCAAAACACAGTACCTCAGAAAGACAACTGTATATTTGTAGTGACGGATACAGGAAAATGACGTCGCTGACACTAACTGCGAAAGGTCGAGGGCATATGAAAGACCGTCCTGGAAAAATGTATAAGACGACTCCTGCAAAGTGTTTTTTTTAATTCTTGGGAAATATTTTTGCAGAATAAATTGCGAAAGTCATAGCAAGGTTTGCTAAGTTATCAGTAAGCCTATTCAGGTAGAAAATTGAGCTATCTTAGAGTTGTGCTGATTGTGACAAGAGTGTTAGGAGCGTGCAAACGGAACTAACCATTTTCCCGACAGAAGGTGCATTCTCTTGTTCTTGCAGAGGAATATCCGTGCAGCTACATCCTAAGACGAAAGCGAACATAAGACTTTTCATTCTGAATCAAACAAAACCAAGTATAGTTTCGTTTTAATTTGAAATCAAAGCTCGCACGTAAGAAATACTGGTCAGTTAACTTTACTCTTTGACCACGTTAATGTCACCAAAAGCGTAGGTAACAACGTTGTAACTCATCTGTAGTTCTACTAATCAACTCATTCATTTTTCATTCAATAAAATGAGATTATTTATATTGCATCACAGGAATCTTAACAAGCGTATTTGCTCGTTTCGCACATGCACCAGTCGTTGAACTCTTCAAATTCTCCTTTTTGCGCGTATGCTAATTGACGGTTTCCTCATCGTCACTCATGTCGTCGAATACAGGTTGAGTTGACTTTCGATGTGATCTCGGGATGCCCATACTAGATTGCACCCGCGTGGATCGGAGTAAACTTGTCGCAGAAAAGTTTAGTAGCATTTTCCCTACCTTGGCAAATCAAAAGATTAGATAGACCTAGGAGAGATTCTATCTATAGAATGGGTACGTCGCACTGTCCGACGATGAGCGATGTCACTCAGTGATGCTTTCTTAGTGATCAACATATTACAGTCTAAGAAACATATTCTTTCAGGGGTGGCACGATCATCAAAACTTTTGTTTGACAAACTTGGACTTGAGAAAAGCAGAACTGAGTTTCTGGATTGTCTCTGATTTACTGTTTTTTTTTACACCTACAACAATCGGAACACATAAGTCGAAATGACTTGAAGATGAGTAAAAGTGAATATTGTTTTACTGAAGGACACTTTTGATTGAGATAAAGGAAGAAACAGTTGTCTGTGTGATTCGTGTGACTTTTTTATCTCGAAGGAAGTAGGCGGATGGAGTCTGCGCTTGAAAATTGCGATAAGGAAGCATGACAAACACTCTCTTGTCTGAAATTTCAACCATGAGGCTGTAAAACAGAGAAGATTTACAGTTGCAACGTAAATAAAATCAAATCGGCATGAATAATTTTTTTTATGAGCTGTGTTCAATGTATAGATAAAGCTTTTCAGTTTACGTGAAGAGATAGTTGAGTCGAAATAGTTTATACTGGGCCATCTACACTTTCGTACTGATCAAATACTATTTTCGCATGATTTTTGCAAAGCGCTACCAATATTTGAAAGATACTCGACGTAGCATCCCGCTTGAAATTTTAAATGCATCTTAGTTTTAATCTGATAAGGATATGACATATTTTGAGCCATAGGTCTAGTGCTATATAGGCGCCTATTTCGTCCTACTGGGACTCATCAGTAGCACCCTCCCTCGGTTCCGTCGATCCCTTGAAGTGAAATAATCCTCTAAAGGAACCGACGCCGAGTAAAATTAAGCACCCAAAGTAGGATGATGGTATTACCTGACTTTGTGGTGACCGCCAGTCGAGCTTACGGCTTTTAAAATGAACTATACTTCTGCTATCGACTGTTTTTTTACAGACCCGCTCAAAATGATCTAATCTGATAAGGATATGACATATTTTGAGCCATAGGTCTAGTGCTATATAGGCGCCTATTTCGTCCTATTGGGACTCATCAGTAGCACCCTCCCTCGGTTCCGTCGATCCCTTGAGGTGAAATAATCTGGTGACTGGCGGTCACCACAAAGTCAGGTAATACCATCATCCTACTTTGGGTGCTTAATTTTACTCGGCGTCGGTTCCTTTAGTGGATTCTTGTGACTGGCGGTCACCACAAAGTCAGGTAATACCATCATCCTACTTTGGGTGCTTAATTTTACTCGGCGTCGGTTCCTTTAGTGGATTTTCTTCAAACAAAAATATTTGACTCCAATATAACCGCAGCCGAAGAGGATATTGAGCACAAGAATCAACACATCGACTTGAATAGTCTATGATAATTTTGTCTTTCAAGACAACCACACAAATCCAAAATTGATCTTATGAAGATGGATTACTTGATGTGTCAGAGGTTCGAGATCGAACCAACAATCACTATGCTTAATGTGAGTCACCTTTGACAAGATATTGTTATAGGTTGATAGGCGTTTGAGTAGTCACTGTTATATCTTCGAATACTGTGATTACAAAAAGAACTAGGAACTTTGCTGAATTGGTAAGATCGCATAGTAAGTTAGAAGTACTTCATGTGATTTGCAGGCGTCATACGGAAATACAAATAAATTGCAAAATAGTTTCGAACCTTTACTGCATAATCATAAAGATTCTGTTAAAACAGTTGGCAGGTAGGCAGCAAAGGTGCTGTGTGCTCGCCCCATCTTCCAAGCGTATGGAAAGGATTCCGCTGATTTTTTGACATGCTCTTCAATATTGTCTCATGTCCGCGCATTTTTATCTCTGGGGCTTGGTGATTTACAAATCTACATTTATATTCGTTTCACATGAATTCTACAACAGAGTACATGTTGTCACTACTACCGTTCTCCAGCACTCTTCACCATTCGCGGAACGAGTGCAACTCACTACAGCTAAAAATATCAGAGCAAAAATACTTTTCTTATATAAGATTAGCTCATATCAAAGTGTGGCAATGCACCGTTTTACCTTACTTAACGCTTCATTTTGAGCAATAATTTTGTCGTCTACTACTATTCAAATTTTCACTCATCCGCTATAATTCTGAATACTAGAAAAACTTGGGATTTGAAATGGCAGAATTAGCGACTTCACATTTGAAGCACTGTGCCATTAAGACCCTCATTCTCACCATACCAACAGTTACCCGTCATTGGAAGTTTTGTGAGAAACGCGAATGTCGCTGTATCTCCCATCGTGCCGTGCCTCGAAAAAGACTGGTGAATAGAATAGATAGAAGAAAAATAAAAGTGTATATTCGGGAATTTTTCACGGTTTGTAATTGCATCAATAACTGACATACGGCGCGTGTCAGTTGATTTGAATTGGCACGCATAAGTTCTCAGTCAACTTCCTATGGCGTGTTGCCTGTGTTATTCCACATTGTCGAATCAACCTAAGCGTTTCCGTAGACAAACATCTCTCCATGTTTTTCGATCTCTCGGCTCTCATTTTGCTAATGTAAGTTATTATATAAGACGTATGGTTTGTTTAAGTTGTTGTATATACGGTGCCTTTCCAAGAGCCGACTCTATGTGAGCAAACTTCGGCTCTAATAGTTCCCTCCTTTTTTCCAAACTTATCACCTTTCTCAGCTTTGCAAAAATTATATAATGCCCGGAGGAGTGAATCTGATAATGTATATAGCTTAGAAACACTTGAGAAATTGGTCACAAAAAATCTTTGGTTCACTATAATGTAAGTTTTGCTATGGTACTCTCCACCAATACTCCCACTTTCTGTGATGAAAAAATGCATCTGGAATTGTTGAATATCTCAAAAGATTCTGATCATTGTGATAAGCTCAAACGTTGTCGTACCATGCTCGTTCCATTCCTATCCGTAAGGCCTAATGTGACTTTCTTCGCTCTAGGCACATAATCGCACCTGACACTCTGAACATTCATTTGCTAGACATCGTTCGCCCTCACAAAAAAGAATACAGAAAAGTTACTGTTTGAACTGGTGAGGATAGAGATGAACGAAAACCTGGGAGCCGGAAATAACGAACAGTCACAGTGCATGTTTTCATAGTGTCTCACTCACACAAAACTTAGTTTTACTATTTCATTCCAATCAACTCTCACTGAACGATTAAATTTAGTCTAAAAAAATATGAAGACTTGAAAGCAGATAAGATAAAGGACGAAGGAAGTGTTGGCTCGGCCAAGCTACCCGTGTTCACCTGAATTTTCTAGCAATTATCTGTGACAGGAAGGCAAGCTTCGCAGTTTCCATCTCCAGTAAGAGAGCTTAAGGTTTCTTTTCTCTGTTTAGCAGAATTGACTGAAACACAAACATCTCTGTAGCTCTGTATGTGTTGAATAATATAAGGTGTGCTATCGAACGCTCTTTTTCAGAACCCGCTCAAAGGGATCAACGTAACAGAGGGAGGGTGCCATTGATGAATCCCTATGGAACGAAACAGGCGCCCTGTATACCACTACATCTATCGGCTCAAAACAAGTCATATCCTTATCAAATCATTTCGTTTTGAGCGGTTCTGTAGAAGAGCGGTCGATAGCAGAGGTTTGATTCATTCTAAAAGCCGCATGCACGACTGCCGGTCACTACAACGTCAGATAATACCATCATCAGACTTAAGGTGATTATTTTTTACTCAGCGTCGATTTCTTCAGAGGATTATTTAGCCTCAAGGGATTGACGGAATCGAGGGAGAGTGCTATTGATGAGTACCAGTAGGACGAAATAGGCGCCTGAATAGCACTAGATCTATCGGCTCAAAACAAGTCATGTCCTTACCAAATTAATATGAGGTCATTCAATTATTTCTCTGTGTCGCTGGAGTCGTGAAGTGTACGATTATGGTGATCTATTGATCACCGTGAGTCCACTCTTAGATCCTCTTGCTGGCTCTGTGATTTTTTGCTGTTGTCTGAAAATTGTAAGTGTCTACCATAATCTTGGCGTTTCGAAGGTGATGTCGTGAAAACCACGCTTGGAGCCAAAGAAGCACACTAGATTTGGCCATTTTGCATCTAGACAGTACATCATTATTGCTAATAAAAAGACGAATTTGCTGTTTGAGTTAAAAGGGTAAAATTCTCAATGTTGGTCAATCCTCGGTGGATGCGCTACTGACTGGTCCTCATCAAGCATGCTTAGAAGTGGTTGAATGAATATCTGACCTGCACAGTCACTTCGGTGGCCTATCAATGTGTCCAAAAAGTGCTGCTACCTTCCGAAGCACGCCTTGTACTGGTGAACCATTTTGCAGCCTCGATAGAATGAAACTTTGGGTGAGCTTAAAGAGCGGGATTGAACCATCGACTACGTGTGGGAGCAAGGCACTTTTGATCACTGTGCGACACGGACCCTTAGCTTGCTCATCCCAGGAGTGAATCAGTTCTACGGCTGTCTACATCACTGCCTTGAGTCAATTCGTTATAGAAACTCCCCACCCCAAGTGCAGTTAAAAAGCAGTAAAAACACTCGGCTTTGATCAATCCCTGAGGGATGTCCCATGAATTCGTGTTCAACTTTTAATTTCTGTGAGATGATTAAATGCATATCTGGCCTTTAAAATGACTCGCGCTAGCCTCCCGCCGAGCCGAATCAGTGCTACCTATCCTCACAGACAAGTCTGAGATCAGTCTAATACCAATTTATCGACCCCGAGGGGATGGATGGCTTGACGAGTCTTCAGCGCGAAATTGAACCATTGACCTCGTGTGCGACGCAGAACACCTTTAACCACTGCGCCACACGCGCTCTTTACAGTTTTGAAGGGCTTATTGACAACTGTTGTTTTGGTGCAATTTTTTTGATCTAATGAGCATAAAAGATTTCTTTGAAAAATGACATGAACAAGACAATTTGTAAATTAAAAATTATCACACGTGCTATTGCATTATATCATGACTCGGTGGACTTCGGGATCAAAATTGTTGAACCTCTTGCCCAGTCTGGCGACTCTCCCCAGGCACAGTGAGTTCGATAGTCGTTAACAATTCTTCAATAAATTGTAATAATGAATGAATACCAGCAGTCACGTTGAAATAAAAGACCAACAATTGATTAAGGTGCTTCAGTCCTTATCAATGTTTGAAAGTTCGAACGATGAGATGATTTAAAATTTATTGCCATCACAACGACGTAAACTCAAATTTTGATTTCTGCTCTGCTCATGGAAGCTGGGCTCTTCCATCATAGAACTCCGGCAGCGATCTGTTTTGTTTTCGTAAAATCAGCCATCTCAGGAGATACTATTATTGATGAAGCCGTTTAAACATCTTGAACGAAAGATGATTTAGACCGAAAGTGTAAAGAATCAAAAAAGAACAATCTTCACAGTAGCGATCCATTGTGTTTTAGATTGAAATAAAGAGTTATAGCTGAGATTTAAGTGAACGTTCATTATGTTCCACATAAGTCTTTCCATTGTAAAAACCGTTAGTTGCTAGGCTAGGCGCCGTTATAAATGCAAATACACCTGGAAAATACCTTCTTCATCACGACTAAGCTCAAAGTTTTACGAAAGTACTATCTGCTCAAACCATCATAGCAAAATCTATCAAAAGTACTTCACGAGAAATGAACCAAAGCACGTTGAGATGCATAGGACTTGGAATGCAACGGACTATTTTTTACTTCACTCTAGTGAGTGTGCTCTCCTTTTGGTCTTTTGAGGCGATCAGTTTACATACTCTGTATAGCTTATCCGTAGTAACAAGGTACACTGCGTCACAGATTTTTTTAACTCCGATTCATTGGGAATCGTGTTGAAAAAACTCTCGTTACGTAAGGCCGTTCTCTACGAGATTCAGTTGTTTCGGTTTATTGATGTCGTAAGAATATTCTTTGGTGCTTATTGCATATTTCTTTGCGTTAGAAAATAAAAAAAAACTGCAAGAGTTTAGATCAATTCTGATACCCGACTATCTATTGACCTCAGCAATCTTTAATAGTTCGCAGCTTTGTTGTGATCAACCACTAACAGGGCGGTGCTTTGATGAAATTCATTTAAACAGCTGGCGTTTCGGTGGATTTCGCATTCGTTTAAGCGTGGAAAATCACGTTTTCTACAAGGAAATCAGACAGATACCTTCATTGCTTCAACGAAAAATTCACTCCTCGATTTCAGTCACATTATTCATCCGAACAGAACAATTTTTCCACCTATGTAGCATTTTTTAAAGGTCCCCTACAACGTTATCCAAATTCAGATCGATCGAGTAGAGCTGACATAGACTCCCAATGCTCCTCCTCATCAAAATAACAATCTTATTTGCTCCATTAACTCATGTGTGATGACGAGGCATTCGTATCAGCAGTTCATGCTTGGTATCACAAAATTAATCTAAAATGTTTGTAGAGTCTTATGCGCATAGGTTTTCTATTCTTTTACGGAGATGGTGACATCTACATCAAAAACTTATCGTTATGAGTCTGTCTCCTATGTGTTCTACTGTTATGTTCGCCTAAAATTCGGCGGCTAGTTGTTCTCTTATATGAGCACAAAGTGGCACTCCTATTTCGCCTATGTACTGGCCCATGCACTCTTTTCGAAAGATCAGACACACTGTACCCTTAGACGATCATTGGTTGCGAAATAACGGTCTCGTCAGAGGGTTCGATGGTAATTCAAAAACTGTTATCGATTTCTTCTAAGATTGCTGAGCTTTCGAATATACTCTGGAGTATATTAATGAAACGCCAAATTAATTAAGCTATTACTGGTTGTTTGAGTGTTTGATTTCGATTCTCTAAATGCGTGTATCGCAGTTGTTGGTTTGACTTTCGCCTTCCAAAATCGTCGCCGCCGTTTATTTTTATTGGCAGAAAGGTAGAACAGAAAGCGAATGGAACCACAAATCTTCGTATTGGCCACATATGAATACGGTTAGCTGTGGAATGTTTGCTGAGGAGACGCATAAAGTACACCGCAGTAATTGACTTGAGCTGAACGCATTCTGCTTCAGCTTCATCAGTAAAAATTTGATTATTGAGTTTCATTTGTTTTTGTGTGTTTTCTTTTAGAAATTGTGATATTTATTTGATGTTTTTAGTCAGTTTCAAAGCATGCGAATCACTCAGGGAGTACTACAGGCTTCAAAGTTACCGTCTTCACCCTACCTGTAGCAATCATTTTCTCTACTAAGGCAAATGTACCCATTCGAGACACTGGTATTTCAACCAACAAGAATTCAGCAAAAAAATCGTAAATAATGAAATATTGACTACTATAGTTTGTAATTCCTAAAATTCGAAGTTTTTGTCTTCTCAAAGTTCTAAACAGCCTTTTCAATATTAAGTCATCCTATGAGCTCTTTCGCATGTCGACACTTTTGCTGTTTCGATTGTTATCCAATTGAATTGAATAAGTCATTGAATCTACATTGTAATTGTCATCATGATTAAACTGATGTGCGATCGTTTACAGCGGAAAGATCGGATGGCTTCTTCCTTTAATGAATGAGGCTGACGATCAAAGAAGTTGATGAGGTTCCTCTGAACTAGTCCTAGTCTATGAATTCTTTCTCTCGCTAATGCTGCCTCAGAGCACGAAGTAATCTTCCGAGCACTTTGGCTCTAGTTGAGCTGACGGATCTTTGTTGCGAGGAAGCCGATTTGTGGCCCGTGGTGCCCTCGTAGTAGACCCAGGGCCATCTAAAATGATGATCAGCTTAAGAAAGTCTTGTTTATGTGGATCGCAGCAAAGTATTTGCTAATGATCACGTGCGAAGAGGAGAGGTTATGACCGGTCAACGTGTAAGATGTTCATCCAAACATCACTTTGCAGTAGTTAATTCACTTAGATGGGACTTACTTAGATGAGACTTACTTCGAAAAGCGCTGCGTTTCAACTAACATTCCGAAAATTAGCCCACTTCTCACATGTTGCTATCGAAGGTATACGGATAAGATTTCTCGGCTACGGATTGCAACATTTTTAAGGTTTTGTCAAAACACATTCCCAATTGGCATCTAGAGAGAATCGTAGCCGATAGTTCATTTCACAAATCGATGGTTACATTTCATCGTGAAATAATTCAAAATATCCTCAGCAAGCTATTCTATACAGTATCCACATGTTTTCGGGCACTGATCTCTCATCAAGGCAACACAGCCGCTTCGGATGCAATAGGAGCTCATGACTGGACAGTCACTTGTCCCCGTGCGCGGATTCACCTTACCGACACTGCTTCCGCCTGTCCCAGAATCTGAAAATCCAGTCCAGTCATTCAGGCTAAATAAGCCTCGTTTAAAATTTTGCAGAAAGAATAGCTGAACTTTTGAAACAAATTCAACACAGATTATGAGTTATAGAATCTTCAGAAAAACCTCATTTGCAATGTTCATTGAAGTGTTTTTGTAACAACTTTCAAATTTATCAAAGTAATAATGCACTCCCAATGTAATCTATGGTTCAGATAAACTTCATTTTGACTCTTCTCAGATTACATCATGTAAACTACGAGATGCTAAAATAGGATGGGAATCTTCAGCACTTTTATCAAAAACAAATTTGGAAATTTGAACTTGTGAGAGTGTTCCTTGTTACCCAATGACACAGATACTCATTGTGATTTAGTTACCTCATGGGCCGGTGATTTAATTTGCAGTTTACTGCTTTTCAATTCTATTTGTTGTAATAACGCGTAATGATATAATGAAATAGATGGTTATAGAAAATATGTAATCCATCTTTATAAGGTCAATTTCGGATTGGTGCGGCTGTCTTAGAAGACAAAAGTATTATTACGGACTTTTCAAGTCGTGTGTTAATTCTTGTGCTCAGTATCGTCTTCAGCTGCGGTTATACTGAAGTTAAAGATTTTTGTTTGAAGAAGAGGATGCATTCAGAATTTCAAACGGCACGCTACGTCGGGTATCCCACAAATATCGGTCACGCCTTGCAAAAATCATGCGAAAATAGTATTTGATCAGTACGAAGGGTAGGTGGCCCAGAATAAACTGCTTCGACTCGACTATCGCTTCACATAAACTGAAAAGCTTTAGGTGGCCATTAAACACTGCTCACAAAATCAATTATTCATGTCGTTTAGTTTTATTTACGTTGCAACTGTAGGTCCTCACTGATTTACAGCCTTAAAGTTAAAATTTCAGATATTAGAGTGCTTGTCATGCTTCCTTATCGCAATTCTCAAGCGCTGACTCCATACGCCCACTTCCTTCGTATAAAAAAGTCACACGAAACACAGACAACTGTTTCTACCTTCATCTCGATCAAAAGTGTCCTCCAGTGAAACGATACTCACTCTTACTTATCTTCCAGTCATTTCGACTTATGTGTTCCAGTTGTTGTAGGGTAGAGAAAAAACAATGAATGAGAAACAATCCAGAAACGCAGTTCTGCTTTTCTCAAATCCAAGTTTGTCCAAACAAAAGTTTCAGTGATCGTGCCACCACTGGAAGAATATCTTTCTTAGACTGTAATATGTTGATCATTAAGTTAGCATCAGTGAATGACATTACTCATCGTCAGACAGTGCGACGTACCCAGTCCATAGATAGAACGTTCCTAAGGACTATCTAATCTTTTAATCCGCCAAGGTAGGAAAAATGCCACTATACTTTCCTGAAACTAGTTTACGCCGATCCACGCGGGTGCACTCTAGTACGGGTATCCCGAGATCACATTAAAGTAATCAACTCAACCTGTATTCGATGACATAAGTGACGAAGATGACGAAACCGTCGATTAGCATACTCCCAAAAAAGAGATTTTGAAGAGTTCAGTGATAGGTGCATGCGCGAAACGAGCAAATGCACGTGTTGAGATTCGTGCGGTGAGATACATGTAATCTCGTTTTTATTGAATGAAAAATGAATGAGCTGATTAGTAGAACTATAGATGAGTTACAACGTTGTTACCTACGTTTTCAGGCGACAATAACGTGTTCGAAGAATAAAATTAAGTGACCAGTATTTTTTACGTGTGAGCTTTGAATTTTAATTCGAAATGAAACTATACTTGACTTTGCTTAATTCAGAATGAAAAGTCTTATCTTCGCTTTCGCCTTAGGATGTAGATGCGCGGTTATTCCTTTGCAAGAACAAGAGAATGCACCTTCTGTCGGGAAAATGGTTAGTTCAATTTGCACACTGCTAACACTCTTGCCACATATCAACACATCTATGTAGTTGATCAAGTCTAATAAAAACGTACAAGTAGCAAAAAAAAGCTCAGAATTTCTATGGAAATAGACTTACTGAGTATATAACTAGATGAACCCTGCAATGACGTTCGCAGTTTATTCTGCAAAAACGTTTTCAATAAATTGAAAAAGACATTTTGCGGGAGTCGTCTTACACATTTTTCCAGGACGGTCTTTCATATGCCCTCGACCTTTCCCAGTTAGTGTCAGCGACGTCATTTTCCTGCATCCGTCAGTACGACTATACAGTTGTCTTTCTGAGGTACTTTGTTTTGAGCAAAAGATCCTTTTTCGAGAAGGAAAAATTGTACCAACTAGAAGCCAAGTTATCCTCCCTAAGAAAGGATTAATAATGCTTTTAAAACGAATATTGATCATCTGTAGCACCTTAGTTAAGTGCAGCAGCAACATTCTCATTCTCTTGCTGCCACATAGAAAGAAAACTATTCAAGAAAATCTATTTTTTGTGGAATTCTGATTAGGTGACGCCGTAGTGTTTTCTACTCTTGCTATTAGATAGAATTTTCAACTGTTAAGAAGCTCTTATCTTATCTTGTCTTCTTCTTTTCTGCATAAGCCATTTGAGCACAGATAAAAACCTGATTGTTTGTACATTTTGGTGAGGGTAAATAACATTCCTTTTCTATTACTATCAAGTAAGCTTGAATCTATTGAGAAGCTCTTATCTCAATTTCTTTACAGCTTTGCTTCAAAAGTTGTAAGAATGAAGGCTAAAATGACAACAGCAAAGTCGAGGAGACGAGAGATGAATAGACGAAGCTTCTGCGAGAAATACATTGATGATCAAAGTAGGTCTAAAAGTACCGGAAAAAGTCAGAGTCATAAAAATCAAACGTTCTTTTTCTGAAATGGAAGAGAATATCAGGAGACTGTTATCTATTTTTGATATATTTGGCTGAAGAGAAAGTTCTGGAGCACTTGTAAAAATTTGAAAAAGCAAACAAAAATCAGATACAGCGGTAGTACTGGCAGACCGTTGTGTGCTTGCGCAAAGGACACCTAATATTTGGACTGGAATTCATATTAACAGCGATAGGCGCACGTAGAACAAATTGGGGCAACAGAAAAGATTTTAATAAGACTTTCAGCAGTATCGGGAAATTACATGCAAACTTTGCGCATGGATTTGTAAAACTCACATAACAGTTGAAGTTTGTACTATTTGAAGAGGTTTCTTGAGGAGTAATTTAGTCATACAATGGCGTAATTCTACATAAATCGTTCTATGACTAGTGAACGAAATCGGGATATTAATAATCATTCATGATATCGACTGTTTTAAAGCCTCGCAATAAGTATTCAAAATAATTTCAAGAAAGAGTGTTCAAAGCCTAAGCGAAGTTGGGGCGTCAGGGCCATACACCAGTGTTTCGGAGGTCTCGCCCTTCTCGTCAGTGACAAACTCCCCACATTAAGCCCTGCATTGTAGCAAGAAGGGAAGCGTATGTGGTGACGGCACAGTGTACAATGACACTGGTCCATCGCCACCTCCCAGTCGATGGATCTCGGCTGGTAGAACAAAATTATTCCCAGGTAGCGAATGTTTTGTAGCCGTTGGAAATGGCAATTTATAGCGCCAAATTCAACGAACTTCAAAATCTACTGCTCTACAAGGCTGGATTAGAAGGGTTAGGTAACGAAAAACAAACAGGGGCACTGCCACCCATTCCCTTACCGCAAGCTTTTTACAAGGAAGAAAAACCAAATAACGAACTCGGCCCTATTTTCCGCGTTTTTTTTTTGAACGAAGTTCTGTAAATACTCAACCACTTTCGGCATAGAAAAGTAAGCTCTAATCTGACACTCAAACAAAAACAAGGTTTGTCCCAAATCAGGGAGTTCGTAATATCAAAAACTATCCATCTATTTGTAAGTGATAAATGTGAGGAATTTGTAGTAATTCCAAATCAGCTGGATGTCGATATAACGGAGAAACATTTCAGGATGTCTCCCTCTATCGCCCATCCTCTGAGAAGAAATATAAACTCCAATGTAAAAAATTAAACAAAGAATGGGCCTACACGGCAAGTGCAGCGGGTTTGGAAACTCCAGTTATTTCTCGACTCAAAAACAATAATCCTATTTTTCCGGTTCTATACCTTCTCGTAAAAACACATAAACTTACATCTATTGATGATCTAGTGTCGACCGATCGATCAACATACAAGGTTAGACCTATCATCAGTTGTATAGGCGGACCAACGGATAGAATAACGTGGTTTCTAAACCTCATTTTTACTCAGGTGCTCAAATTCATACCAACCCATCTACCCAATACAAAAATGTTTTTTGACCACCTACGTTGCGCGAAACCAAACAACTCGCACGTAATGGAGTCATTTGATGTTAGCTCACTCTATACAAACGTATCAAATGACTCTGCAATGCAAGCCATTCTCGAACTTTTAACTGAAAATGAGCAAAAGTAAACATGTACGGCTTCACAATTCAACAACTAATGACCCTCCTAAAACAATGTCTTAGTTGTTCAATCTTTCGGTGGTCGGGAAAATACTTCACACAACTCAGGGGGTTAGCCATGGGTCAACGCTTAGCACCTAGCCTTGCCATCGCTTTTATGTATAAGGTGGAAGCTCCAATTCTCGTTCACCGCCCATTGCTCTACTGCCGGTATATAGATGATTGTTTCATTGTCTGTTCCACACAAGAGGAAATGGACAAATGTTTTGAAGTCTTGAACGGACAGTCAGAGCATATCAAATTTACGCGAGAAAGTCCAAACGGGTGCTGGCTTCCATTCTTAAACACCCAAGTAAAGCTTTTGGATAGTGGCTATAGTACAAAATGGTATCGAAAACCAAGTAACAAAAAACATTTTGGTCAATTACCTTTCCTCTCGTCCTTCACACATGAAAAAATCGCTAATCAAAAACATGTTTCGAACGGCTAAAAGTGTGTGCACAGGAGAGGAGGAAAGGAACGAATCATTAGACTTGGCACGAAAAATCGCCATTTCTAACGGCTACAAAACATTTGCCACTAGGGAATATTCAAAAAGTGGAATTAGGTCACAAAAGAACAATACTCCGCACCTGAATAGAGTCCCCTTCAAATTGCCATTTATATCAAACGAAATTAGTAGCGCGGTTAAAAGGTGCCTAAAAAGATGCGGTCTTGAAAATTCCGTGGTAATTATCGAAACTCCACCTCCCACCTACGCCATCAGCTGATCCGCAATAGACTCTATGATCGATTGTGCAACACCAACAACTGTATAATCTGCCCCAACGAAAAAGAGGGAGATTGTATGAGGTCGGGCACAATTTATTTGCTAACATGTAAAACATGCGGGGAAGAATATATAGGCGAAACGGGTAGACCACTTTTCATCCGCATAAAAGAACATCTAGACAGTAAATCTAAAATAGATAAAACCAAACCTTTAGGCTTACATAGGGCACAGAAAACACAACAACAAGGATTTTGATGTGACCGTCACAATCCTGACGCAGGAATCAAAAACGTCCACGCGCAAGACTCTTGAGGCATTTTGGATAAACGCCAAAAAAACCGAAATGAACCGAAAGGGAAGTG
>JAHQIW010001758.1:0-36389 GCA_019055375.1 Parelaphostrongylus tenuis | reverse complement strand
AAAACATTTTCTTAGGTAATACGACAGAACCTTTTCTACAACCTACTAAATATGTTGGCAAATAATTTCATCATATGTTAACTTGGAGCCTGAAAAGTGTGGGAGACGAGGTTTGACAAGGTTTATTTGAATGAAATCCATTATTCCCCGCGACACACCAGTGAACAACTGTGCCCTCGCCAATCCAGAAAAGCTGCCACGGGAAAATTGTGAGAGTATTGGGTGATTCTATTTCACGTCTGGATAATTTTCACCTTTTGAACAAAGCAGGTTTGCAAACTTTTATTTCATACGACAAATAGGCTTCTTTGTAACTGGAATATTAGATAAAACCAGCATAGAAATAATGGAGAAAATGCTTATTTACGTTCTGGAAGTAATATCATCTTATTCTCAACGTTTATACAACGAAACGGTTTGACATTACTTGTCGGGGCACCAAAATTGGTAGATACACATTCTTCTTTACAAAAGACCACGATAATCCATGAAAAGGAAGAATACGCCAAGCTGCAAGTATCAAACTTTTTGCCAAGAACTCCTGTAATAGAAGGCCACTCGGTGAAATAATATGATGCTCCTTCGTGCCAGCAAGAAAATAGATTCACTGACTTGATCTAGCACGTGTAAGAGGTGAAGATAAATTTCACTGAGATTTGCTCGTGCTACATAAATGCCAACAAAATTCGCTAATACAAAATGACTTGTCAAAAAAAATGGTGTTTGAAAAAAGTAGCAATCGCAGTTACCTCATAATCGCCAGTTATCTGTCTCTTTTCGCGTAGGGAGGCAAATGGAATGCTAGGTGAACTCTTCTATCAAAGGTTGAATGCCGATCAAGGTGCTAATCAAGTACCAGACGTTGCTGCTGAGCACTTGTTTTAATACCAGAAGTTCTGGCATTGAGAGCTGAGCCATCATCAATAAAACAACGAAAACAATAAACTTCAGCAGAACTTCTCTGATTACTCGATATTATACCACTGCTCTGTCGGACTTCAAGATATTAGGGAGATCGTCAGACCACAAGGCTTACTAAAAGCGAGTAGAGACTGGATTTCTGAAAACTACTTATGCCGTACCGGCAATTTTCATGAGCAGATGCACGTTTAGTAATAGCAGAATTCATTGCATACAAAGAGGGAGAGAGGTGGCCTAGCGGTCAGTGATGCTCGGTGCAGCATTGATTTTCCTACACCCTACAACCTCCGGCAGTCAGTAAACGAACGCCCTTAAAGAACGCTCCAGCTTGGTGATCCTCCAGTTTGCAAGATTCGACCAGTCTTGAATACAACTCAGGACAATAAAAATAATGAATGGCCTACGCCTCGGTATCGCTTTCTTCACTGGAGACAAGTCGGGTAGAGACTTGCATTATGTAGGAATGTCTTCCACAAAACTGTCTCATTCCTACCTCGTGAACGACTCTGTGCAGCTGATCTTCAATGAATAACTGGAAGACTGCAAACAACAGAACGTCTCTCTGAAGAAGGTGAGACCGTCGAAACTTCAGCGATTACTTCATTACACTGAGCTGTATTCAATAGATCCCACTATTAAGTCTTCCCTTAAGTTTTGGTTCTAAAGCAATATACACCAAACGTATTAACCAGAAGTAACTCCATTGGACTATTGGTAATCATTAAAAAGCTTGAATCATTGTGAATCCGCAAATATACCTGCTCTTTAAAAGAGCGTCTCTTGGCGTGTAGCATTCAATATAAGATTATGTTTTACACGTGTCGCGTTCTTATAGACACTTGAGCAATAAACATTAAATTTATAAACCAGAAGTAATTTCACTGGACTGTTGGTGATCATTCAAAACTTAAATAATTGTGAGTCCAGAAATGTACGTGTGTTTTGAAAAAACCTTATCATGGCGCTGTGGCATTCAGAATGAAATTAGTATTATATTATTGTCAACGAAAGCACGCGGCGCGTATGAAGCATAATTTTATGCTGAGTGCCACAGCGCCATAAAAAGACTTCTTTCTAAAGACAAGCACACTTCCGGATTGACAATGATTTGAGCTGTTAAATGATTACCAAAAATCCAATGGAATTACTTCTGGTTAACAAATTTTATATTTATTGCATTAATGCCAAAACTGATGAAAAGACCTGATAATGACAGCCTCGCATCTTCTCACAAAGAAAACATCGAATTATTCTTCACATGCCGAAGTTTGACAGAGAATTGGTCGCGGAACATCTCTAAAGAACTCACTAAAGTTGGCTCTTTAGAGACCATTAAGGGTCTTGCATCACATAAAAAAGTTTAGCAAAAAATTGCCTCAAAAAGGGATTGAACGTCTTTAGTACGAAGGCGGCATCGACGTCCTGTAGAGCACTTGAAATAGGGCTGTCTTCAATATTTCCGCTGTACGCTTCCATATTCAGCAGAAGTGAATTTGAAGCGTCAGCAGCAGCCACTCGTCCATCCCAAGATGTCGAGCAGATGTGCGTCAATAAAACCTAGAAGGAAGAGGGATGATGCAGAAAGAAAAGAAGAAAAAACCTAGAGTAAGAAGAAGAAACGAAACCAGGAAGGAATAGGGAATGCTCTAGAATATGCTTAGAAAAGCCACAAAAGAAAGGAGAAAAAAATGGAAAAAAGAAAAAAGGAGCAAAAAGCTGGTAAAAAAGTGTGACCGACCTCTGCTACCTTATCGTCTGAGAGGCAGTACTTCCCAAAGGCCACGGCAGCTTCTCGTCGTAATGCGCTATTTCTCGACTCGAGGATACTTCCAAGGTGATTCAATCGTGTATCGCCCATCTCCTTAATGAAGGGTAACGACCTGGAAATCCTCGGATTTGATCTACTTTCTAAGCAAATGAAAAGCGTCTCGGAAGCAACTGCGTCCACAATTCCGGAATCCCTCTCTATTGAGAAAAATCCTAGAGAGAATCGATGTAGCTCCACTTATACTGAGGATTAGTCTCTTCGATAAGTCAGCCGATTCAAGAAACAAAAAAAAAAACCAAATTCGAGGGGTAGAGAAAAAAAACACGCAACAACCCACGAAAGTCGAAATTACTCGACGGGATTTGCCCAAAGTAACCACCGAAATCCTTTTAGAAGAAGCCTATTACAGAATTAAACTTTTTACATACTCATAGATCAAATAAAGAGCGCAGATCAAATGTAGAGAGATCAAAAACAAGCACGACCTGCTATGAGCGAGTACGTTCGGAGCGATATGGACAGAAAGGTGCCATATGTGGCCAAATGCTCCATCGTGTCGTTGGAGCGCAATATCTCTCAACTGAGCAGCGAGATCACCTCATTGAGAAGTAAACAAGTGAGTAGAATAGTAAATATTATGGTTATATGCCAAAGAAATGTAAAATATGAAGTATAAAAACAAGGCTAATACGGAATAATTTTTTAGATTGCTGTGGGTGTTGAGATTTCGCAGATCTTACTCGACAATTATGAATTTAGTTGGTATTTCGAATGTCTTCATGAGTTAACCCCTTGGGGACCATGATGGTCTTTTTCATGCTCACCACGCGACATCAAATCTCACCCAAATAGTGTAATGGCGGCGTCGCGTCTCGTGGGAAAGCAGGCAGACGGCCAATATGCATGCATAAACATGCAGATGCGCCTGCTTGATTGCAACACAAGCGACTTCGCAGCGCCGCCTACCTATCAACGCCGGTCCTCGAAGGGTTAAGAATCAGTTATAAATAATCGATTAGTATCCTTAGAAGCTTATTTCCCTTTGTCTCCTGTTCTTATCTAAACACCTCAGTTAGAACACGAACAATCGTCGAGAGGAAAATCGCCGACGAATTCGCCACAACGGCTTTTTCCATCAACTTATCATAATACTAGGCTAATGGAAGTAATGGCGGTTCCGGTCTGGTGAATCTTAAGATCATGATAAGTCCTGATGTCTTGGGCATTCCCGTGGAGACCTTATTGCATTCTACTATAGCCCGCCGCAATGCTCCCTTGTCAGATATCGAGCAGAGGAACTTTATAGTGATCAAAGCGGCTGATACTGCTAAGATGAAATACTTCAGCTGTTCTGAGAAAACCATACCACTAACGTTGTACCCATAGATCATGTAGAAGGCACTATGACAGCTGTAAAGTTTCCCAAGCTTACATCAGATCTGATCGTATCATTGCTGGCGCATAGAGACGAATTTGCCGAAGACGGAATCGGAACACATCTTTTCGGCAGTAAAAGTTCAACTACCTTTATTAGCTCTTTAAAAGATTGCTCAATACACAAATTTGGCCATTCCGTGAGATCATCTACTGTCACATGCTTCGAAATCGATTCATCTATAAACAATGGCAGAGTCTTGTTAACGGGCTAGACAGTGCAGATATCAACAATATCTGCTAATTCTACCATGCCGAACAGATTACCTAGTGAAGTCTTGTGCGTCCCAATATTAAAGAATGGTATTTGGTTTGCTGACCCTTGTCATGCTAGTCAACTGAAGGAGGTGGTACATTGTCTTCTGGGTGATTTTTTATCTACTCATCATTTTGACACGTCAGCTAGTACAGTTGTGGATGGAAAGCGTTGATAAGAAAGTGATAAGCAACGTCGAAGATAACAACGTTATCTTGTCAAACGATAGGCATTTAAGCAGGTGGGAGAGAGAAATTGCTCTATTGTTTCGCCTAATGCGAAATATTTACAACTCAAAAGGTGCTGTTTCCCATCTGATAAAGCATGACATAAGATTGAGTTTTTCTAGCAAATTGTAAACAAACGGAGATAATCTCTTCTAGTAATATTAAGACGTGGTCATAAGCTATACACCTTCTATGCTTTATAAATGTTCACATGATCAGCACGCGTCTTCTGGCCAACTATTTCATAATAGTTAGAGACACTTCATAAGCAATATGGGTCGATCCGCTGTCGTTATGGGTAGACCCACTGGCGCAAGAGAGGTGTGTTTTCAGAAATTTATGGTTTTGGTGCAAAAGTTCTAGAAAACATGCTGTTAATTAGTCTTAATCCACAACTGAGACATTTCAATGCAAAATTGCAGCGAGTCTCGTGGCTTGCATCGAGGAAGGCTAAATGAAAGCGATCGTCTGATAATCTGGTAGAGGTAGTGTGGTTGTACTGCTACAACTGCAGTTTTCTATGAGCACTGCTCTTGTTTTGATAAAGTGTTAATAATGCACGTAAATTGTACGTCGTCTCCTATTCTATATAATAGGATGAGGCACCCCGAGAGGACTGGCAAAGACGAGAGGTACTGCCCAAATGACAGGCTGTCAAGGCCGAAACACTTGTATTAGGCTCTATAAGTGCCCATAAAAGACCAGATGACACGCTGTTCAAAAATATCTATCACAAATCTGCTTCTTTGTAGCAAAAGGGCCAGATTTTGATGGTCTTGTTTTGATTAATGAATGCTATTTCAGCTGATTTGCTTGTCTTCTAGCTCAGTTGTAAATGACAAGATACTGAGAATCCATGGCAGATAATCACAATAAACCAACAACATAACGTGTATATTTTGAACAGCCGAATAGGGACCCTCGAAGACTAATCAAAAGACCGCAAGAAGATGAAGGCGAATATTTACGTTTTATGCTTTCTTCTGTGAACAGCCATGGGTGGCCTTTTTTAGATAAGAAAATAAGGAGTGTATTAGATAACAAGCGAAAAGTACGAACTACATTCAGGTTGCTGGCTGCATGATATCAATAAAATCTGGAAAGGAATCAAAGAAGATGTTTGTGAAGAGAAAACATGAATGAAGCTGGAAAACGTGCAGCGTTAGAAGGTGGTTGTCTCTAAAATGACCACTCATTCGAAGATGACGTTTGCAAAGGTCTTTCAAAGGTAAAGTGTGCTTGTCAGAAAATGTGGAAATACACAGTACACTTGAAGTGGACTAAGTAGTATTTTCCATGCTTTTTCGGTGTGGTGAAGGTTCAGTGGTTTTGCTGTTGTGATCCGCTGCCGATTTGTGTCTCGCAACGGACAAAAGAGAAGAGTTTAAATCCTTTATATGGATTATACCAAAACAACCTATAATATACATGCATTACTAAAATGATGATATAATGATTTATATATATGACCACGACATATCGTTATGTGAACATATGCGTAAGTCAATATGGGTGACCGACTGATGAAGAGTATCGAGGACAGTGTTATGGCAAGTGGTGTTATTGTAGCTGACGGTGTTATCGTAAGTGATGATGTCATCGTAAGTGATGATGTTATCGTAAGTGATCATGTTATTGCATATGACATTGTTATAACAAGTGACAATGTTATTGTAATTGACGATGTTATTGTAATTGACGATGTTTCGTAATTGTCGAAGCATGACTAAGCGGCGGAGCCCATTTGGGATTGCTATGTTCGCCCCCAAGTAGAACACCGACGGCGGGATCCAGTGGGTGAGTATATAGAGTTAGCAGTGGGGTCGCTAGTGATTAGATATGGGCAGAATCCCTAAACCGAGGTGATGGGTCGAGCATAGCCAAAGTGAGTTTGCTCCGCCACGGAAGTACTATGTTCCGCTCACAAATCTATTGAATTCACTGTTGTATGAATGCAACCTTATGAAAGTAATTAGTTACAAGACAACGAGGTTGTGTAGAGAGAGCAATAATGGATCGACAATGTACTGAGGTGAGGTGGTCCGGGTGATGTCAGACGACCGTACGGATGATGACCCGCGATCGAACTGACTGTTGAGGTTGGTGGCAGCTGGGTGCCGCCCTTGTCACTTGGACCATTTCTGTCTAAGGTCCTCGAGCCTCTGCGATACCACTTGCTCTCTAAGGTCGTAGACCATTTGCGCTGCCTAAATTATCATGTAATTCCCGAAAAGATAGCAAAACTCCGTTGGGAGGTTTGCTATATTCCGGCCTCGCGAAAGGATCGTCTCTTATGCTCAATGTCCGTGGGTCTATGAGCTTGCACATCGTGCCGTCTTTCATGTTCGAAGACGAGATGGCTGAATGAGAAGACGAGTTTTCCTAAATAAGGATAGAGACCTGGAATTGACATTTAGGTGAGGCGTGTAACTAACGATCTAAAGGGAGTTGTGAGAAAAGATAAAAAAAAAACGAAAAATAATATCTTTTGAAATGGTAAATTGTCTGGGAGCTAATGGGATTAGGTCCCAAGTGAGCCGGTCCTATTTACGCCACGACCGTTCGAGGGATTAAATGAGAATAGCCAAGCTGAGGTGGTGCGTGAGTTAGAGCGAAACCGAATTATTGTTTAGAGTGTATAATGCTTTCCAGTTGGACCTGTCCTATATGTGCCACGACTGGTCCGGGAGTTGAATATGAATATCGACAAGCTGAGGTTGTTTATCAGTCTTGAGGTGATGATGGGCGCTAGGATTACCCTTGATTGAGCGAAAGTAAGTGTATGTAGACCACAGCGCAAGGTCGTGCGTTGTAAGTCTATTTTCAGGGGTACGCTGAACTTCTCCAGTACTTCGGCTGCCACTACGATGCACTGGTCCGTCATCATGTTGACGTTTTCTATTTCCTGCTTTATTTTTTCTTCAGCCTTTTTCATACACTGGTATGGAAGGTGACTTTGATGTAATGACGGAATTCAAAACGTACCTGGCGGTTTTCCAAGTTTGAGGTTGTTTGGTTATGACTTGAAGAAGTTGTCTTGTTTAGCTACTCATAGAGATGTGTTGTCGCAATAATAGTCAGTGCGAGTACTTCTCTCGGCGGTGGGGCTGCGTCCTTTGGCTGTGAGATTCACTGGCGACTAGTATGCGAACGAAGTCGGCTGATGTGCTGTATAAGGGGGCTTTCTTGCTAGTTCCCCGCGCTATGCACCAGGAAGTGGGGGCTTTCTTGCTAGTTCCCCGCTGTATGTGCCAGGACGTGAGGGCTTTCTTGATAGTTCCCTGCTCTATACCCCCAAGAAGTGAGGGCTTTCTTGCTGAGTGCCCTAATCTATGTACCGAGAAGTGGCGGCTTTCTGCTGAGTGCCCCGATCTATGAGTAGGAAGTGGGGGGTTTCTGCTAAGTGCCCCGCTTTATGAGAAGGCTATGCGTCTAATGTGTGGAGGGTCAGCAAACCCGAGTTCGAATGGAGGCGGCCGATGCACCAAATGTGGTGAAGGGTCAGTGGTTTTGCTGTTGTGATCCGCTGCCGATTTGTGTCTCGCAACGGACAAGAGAGAAGAGTTTAAATCCTTTATATCGATTATACCAAAACAACCTATAATATACATGCATTACTAAAATGATGATATAATGATATATATATATATATATATATATATATAAAATATATATATATATATATATATATGACCACGACTTATCGTTATGTGAACATATGCGTAAGTCAATATGGGTGACCGACTGATGAGGAGTATCGAGGACAGTGTTATGCAGTGTGTAGCTGACGGTGTTTCGTAAGTGATGATGTCATCGTAAGTGATGATGTTATCGTAAGTGATCATGTTATTGCATATGACATTGTTATGGCAAGTGACAATGTTATTGTAATTGCCGATGTTATTGTAATTGACGATATTACCGTAATTGACAATGTTTCGTAATTGTCGAAGCATGACTAAGCGGCGGAGCCCATTTGGGATTGCTATGTTCGCCCCCAAGTAGAACACCGACGGCGGGATCCAGTGGGTGAGTATATAGGTTAGCAGTGGGGTCGCTAGTGATTAGATATGGGCAGAATCCCTAAACCGCGGTGATGGACCGAGCATAGCCAAAGTGAGTTTGCTCCGCCACGGAAGTACTATGTTCCGCTCACAATCTATTGAATTCACTGTTGTATGAATGCAACCTTATGAAAGTAATTAGTTACAAGACAACGAGGTTGTGTAGAGAGAGCAATAATGGATCGACAGTGTACTGAGGTGAGGTGGTCTGGGTGATGTCAGACGACCGTACGGATGATGACCCGCGATCGAACTGACTGTTGAGGTTGGTGGCAGCTGGGTGCCGCCCTCGTCACTTGGACCATTTCTGTCTAAGGTCCTCGAGCCTCTGCGATACCACTTCCTCTCTAAGGTCGTAGACCATTTGCACTGCCTAAGTTATCATGTAATTCCCGAAAAGATAGCAAAACTCCGTTGGGAGGTTTGCTATATTCGGTGAGCCCACGAAGTTGTTAAAAAATGTTAGTTAAAAATAAATAATGGAAAATAGTACTTCGTTGATGCTTTAGCAGTAGCAAATTTCATAGCCATTCTTTGATGATCTGATGAGATGTTTTGAGCCTTTTGTGAGGTCTGGTATGGCATTTATACAGTGCTAAAGAGCTGTGTTGTCTTTACAGACTCATCAGTAGCACGGTGTTCATCGGTTCAGCCGATCCCTTGCAAGGAGACAACCACTTATAAAGGAATTGACGCCGAATTTTTTGAATCATCGCGTCTTGAGTGACAGAATCCTTTGACATTGATTTGAACAATCAGACTTTAATTCCTTCATAGATAGGAGGTATATCCCTGCAAGAGATCGGCTGAACCGAAAGGCACCGTGCTACTAGTGAGCCTGTAATGGCGAAGCATTTGTCTGGTGCTATACAAGTACCATACCACGCTTCATAAAAGGCTCAAAATATGTTATCATATTGTCAGATTATTATGATTCTCTTCGAGCAGTCTATATAAACAGTCGAAAGTAAAGATTTTTTCTTTCGCTGTAACAATCTCAATCTCCTGTCTACGAAAGAATGAAGGCCCAAGTTCAACAATCCAGATGAACGAAAGTGAAGAGAATCTGAGCACTGCAAATCATGTGGTACCTTATATCAGGTTGATTTGCTAGCTTGGGTCACACTATTAAGCATCAGCTGACACCTTTCTTCATCTGAGCTATTGAAATGGGGTTGGTTAAATGCGTCATTCCACACAAATAACTTGAGAAGTCTTAAACCTGACTGAACGATGAGTTGTTTTTGTTGAAACTGACGAATACAACATAAAAGTTGAACATTAATGGATCGAACACATAAAGAGAAGAGAAGACCAGCAGTGAGCATTAGGGTGGATCCTGTGGGAGAATTTTGAAAAACTGCTCATAGTCGTAGAAAAAAATAATGAGTTTTGAACTGTGCGATGAAGACACACATATTGAAAATACACTTGACGACCCAACAAACTTTACTGTCATGTTTGGTTATCGTTTTTTTTTAATGAAAATCGTTGTCAACCAAACTTTATGGTTCGTAGATTATGGGGCACTCTGATTGACTCAAAGATTAGTACAACCATACATTCATATTTTCAACATTTATTAATCAATACTGATGAAAGCGTAAATAATAATCACTTGAACTCGACAACCGCATATAGTTCTTGCCAATGTTCATGTATAAAATTTCCAAGCACTGCTAATTGCTTGATTTAGTGACCAAAATCTAAAATATTTTCGATTTTCTGTTTTCTCGACGTCTGCTCAGTTTTTCTATAAACTTTCATAGAGAGTCTTTTGTTGGATCAATTCCAAGACTTTTCTTGAAGTTGGTAGAGGGACTAGATTATTCGACAACGTTGGTCTCTTTCACATCGTGCTCTTCTTTCTTTGTCTTGTCCTCTAACCTCTTATCTTTGTTAGCGTCGTTCTCATCGTGCTTTGAAATGGCTTCATCTGATCCCCTTCTTTTATATTCAGTCCTTATTTCAACTTGGAGATCCTCAGGTTTAGTACTATGACCGTCTTCAACGTTCTCTTTCGCCATCATTTCTGTAGCTACGATACCTTTACGCGTTTTTCTTCATTGATATTCATTGGCATGTCATCTAAATAGTCTATGATCTCTTCTTTTTCGGTTGCTTTTGTCTTTAATCTTTCTCTATTATCCTCGTGAGAGCCCTCACTGACGATACTTTTTCTAGCTTTTTCCTTGCCCTCATGGTTCCCTTCTTGCTTCCTCTCCGCTTGCTCACTGGTTGTCGTGATGGCGGACTTGTCTGAGTTGTGCTTGTTCGTGATCCACTCCTCGTACGTTCCGAGGACTTTGTGTGTCGCTGCTTGTTTTCGTTAGCTATCTCCCTCATGGAAGCACGTTGCGATCTTCTAGTCATAGTTCTCTCCTTTTCTGGATGTGAGTGCTGCACGCCCTAAATCGAAAGTTTTCTAACGTAAATTTGTCCGATCAGAAGTCATTCTTTAGCCTTCGATAACGATGAGTCGGAAACGTTGAGGACAACTATTTGTTTTGGAATCGGAAAGTAATGATTCTATCACGAAGATCGAAACCTCACATTGCCCGCAAAGTATACTGTAGCAAGATGAGAAGCCAAATTATGACAAAGGTACAAGCTTTACCATTAGGAAGCTCAGATGATCACTGCGAAGGTTCGAGCTTAAGTAGGCTCAAACCTACTTACAAAGCTATAGTTTGAGCTTGTATGTATAACACTAGCTTATAGAGAAGTAGTTTCTTTCTGCAGAAAATGTTACTTCATTGAGGGTTCGTTGTAGATTCACACTGCCTATGATCTCTGGCCATTATACTCCGCAAATAAGCAGGTATTTTAGAATTCTCTCGTCGTGGATCATTTTCACAGCGATGTATCTGTTCACAAGTGAAACCACAATAATTTATTTTTTGAGGGAAAAGTTCGACAAAGCACTTAACGTTCTCCGCCTCATCCTTTCTTGCTTGGAAACACGAAAGCACTAAGCAGAATGTATCCAGTCATTCATAGGAATGTCGCTATGCAAGCAAAACATGAGATGTGATCTTTTCGTGTTATGGACCCGAATCGTCATTATGCCTTTTCGAGGCACTGCCCGCTTGCACGGCCTACGCTTTGCCATGCTTTCAGCTGTGTTGTTACCTATTCGGTTGCTGTCAGCAATCACCCGTCAAAGGGTTGATGTGGAGGCTAATAGTCCATGTCACAATAACATCAGATTCCGTGTTTCGCTCATATCTCAGCATCCTCGTGGTTTTAATTCATCTATTGCATAGCGTACTTTGAGCTATATAAATCAGCATGTAAATAAACGATAGAATAGTCCACTCATTCGTCATGCAATGAGACATAACCCACCGTAACGGGAAATTCTCAGTTTGACGAACCGTCGAGAACGTTTTGACTTTGAATAACAGGACATGACGCAAAGCGCTGCAAGGCACTGGGTTGTTCTCATAATTTCTGTTGTATTATCGTCTTATTCAAATTTCCATTTAGAATTCGGTTTTTACCGAAGGTTATTGATATGTTGGAGATTGTTTAAGTTACACTTGGATACTTCTGTAGCACTTGCTTGCCATCTAAATAAATTAAGCCACCGTAAAGTAATGTCTCGATGGATACCCCAACCATGATCGACCAGCACTGGCACAGGAGACCATGTGGAAAAGTTTTCTGCTCGGAGCGCGCAGGTAGGACTTTCTCAGGTCGATTCTTACTGGAGATGAGCCCTGGGTCTCTACGTGAACGACACGAGCCACCCCTAATGCGTGCCTCACGGTAAAGATCCTCCAGCATAACCAAAATGCTTGGCAGGCTATGCTCCCGGCTTTCTGAGATTGGCAGGCATACTGTTTTGTGAACAAATCGGCAACAAGCAGGTAAGGAATGCTTACATTTATGGGGAAGAACCTTGTAAATTGGCCGCGGCAGGCGAAAGAAGCGTCCGAAGCGAGTGTCGACCTTCTTCAGGACAACTTTCGATATCACATTGGAGAACCGACTCGCGACAATTTGAAGATACTGGGCTGGACCACGGTACACCGTATAGCCTGACATGGCTCCATTGAATTATTATCTCTTTCGCGCCCTGAGACAGCATCTGCGGGAGAACAGAGGTGAAAGTGTACAAGAACCTCAAAAGTGGCCTCAACGGTTTCTTGATCGTCAGCCTTATTCTTTCTAGAAGGAAAACAATCTTTGCCCAGTAAGTGGTTTCATATTATCGATTATGATGAGCAATTATATTTTAGTCGTTTGATTCCTGAACAAATAACAACTGAATTAACAAAAGTGTCGATATGGAAAAGAAGTTATGGGACAACCTAACGCGTCACGACTGAAGACATTCCTCCAACAGCGCCGTGATTTTCCCACTATGATGCCCTTGGACAAAACACAATAAAGACTTCAAAATAAAATCATGGGTGTAGCTGACCTCGTGTATTGACTTTCTTTTCGTTGATTTTCTTTGCGGGTGTTCACGTCGTTCCTCTTCTGATTGTGAATAGCCCGCTGGATATGGTAGCGGCTCAGAGATCTCAACTGAAAGTGGAAATCCTCCATGATACTCACAAAGAAATAAGCTTAACTTTTTCTTCATTGATCTCTTAGAACAATTTTCTTGAGAAGAATCTCTGGTCATTGAACAGAGCATCGAATCGTCCTCTCTCTCTCGCTCTCTCTCTCCCTCTCTCGCTCTCTCTCTCCATTCATCATCTTTTCTCTTTGTTTTCCACGTTTTTTCTATGCGAGCGGTTCATCAAGTGCAATGATAACGTCCAATTTGCAAACGATACTATCGATATTCGGCTTGAAAGAAAATTTCTGCTAGCCGAGATGTACAACATCGCTAAGTTATCAACAAGAATTCACACTAGTTATACTATACAGTGAAATGGGAAATAAGTCGATTGAATGGATTCATAAAAGATTTGAAGAAGAATGAATGAATATAACTAAGTTGCCATTCTAAGATAACATTACCTACAGGCATGTAGTGGACTGAGAAAACAACCTTGATAAGAAATAAAATAGGAGAGCGTAAAAAGCTTCTCCCACTCATAATATAAGAGTAGATGGCAAGCAGCCGATGAGAAAACAGCTTTGATGATCTCTTACACGTATTTCATTCAAAGAATTGGGGAGGGGGGAGGTGGAATATAAGCAGATTATATGACAGAGTAACTGAAAATTCACGGGAAAGCAGTGGACGCATTCAATAAAGGCGGAAATAAGTGTGGAAATGGTGACAATGAATCAGTTCTTTCCGATACTAAAGTTTTGTCCTAAATATGCTGATCAATTCTGAAGTCCGAAGCCAGGAGACTGGTCACATATTCGCGGATGATCGAATCGGCCGACTAACTGTTTCTGTGTTTTTGAAAATTATTGTCGAAAGTAGACGACATGCGACGTCTTGATATGTGCGTTGTTTAGATGGGTAGATGAACTCCTTGCTTATCAAATCAGCGATGTTAACGAGTTCTCACTCCCATTTAGTAAAAAATTTAAAATACAAATGAGAATGAGCGTATGAATGAATGAATAACCAATATGAGGTCCAGCCCATGACACTGGAATGAACTCTGGATAAACGAGCATCACGTCGAAGAAATATTCTTTCGCCTGCAAGAAGATATGAGAAGAAAAGAAAATTCTTGGCTTACCAATCTCAACAATAAGATGCAAAAGTCAAGAGAACATAAGTCGATCACCTTCTGCTTTTCAGAAAGTAAAACAAGAATATCTCTAGAAAAATGATATTGATCACAGTCATCCATTATTTTTTCCCAGCACTTATCAAAAGCTTTGTGTAATAGTCTCATCACCTGAAGTGAAACTTGGTCATGGTTTAGGAAAAAACGTTTAGTCAACTTTTTGATTTCGCACTCACACGATGTGAAGGTGAAGACATTTCCGTTTCGAAAAAATGGCGAACTATTTCAGTCTCGTTTTCATCCAGAATATTTTCAAGCATTTGAGTTTTCTTCACCTCCCTCATAACCTATGGAATACTTTTAAGAAGACCCCATCCACATTCAGTAACGACGAAAGCGAAACTTACTCGTAACGCACAAATCAAGTCATTTTGATTAATCGGCTTTGATGAACGACGGCGATTCTGAGATCCCAAATCTCGCTTGTGCACTGCCTAAATACGATCTACTCAACCATTATGTGTGGTTCATGCTGTGAACAAGAAAAGAAACGACCTTAGAACTTTGTTGAGAACTTCTCGGTCTCCGACTTTGTTTACTTTCTTTGCCTGCTTTGCACTGAAAAAGTCGCACAGCAAATCCTACACTTGTGATGTTGAAATAAAGTGTTAGCTACTGAGATAATGGTGGTAATACGAGTTCACTTTTGCCAAGCAATGCGATACAGTAAGTACAGATTGTATATAAACAACCGCATGCTACTCAGTTCGGAAGCTTATCATCATTCAGTGGGGCCACCGTCTAAGAGATTTCACTTTTCAGGTCTATGATCACGTAATATTATACCGTTTTCCATTCTCTCCTTCATTTTAGTGGAGTTTGTTTCTGTATAGAACTAAGGGAAATTTTGAATGCTACAGAGAGAAACTTCTGGATGAAATCGCGAAATAGTTTTAATTTAATAGCTCATATCCTTGCAAATTGACACACCACCTGCTTAATGAAACAATTTACAAGCATAGGTAATGTATTTGCTTTTCAAAGTCCTAATCGTTTTATGAAACTTGATCTTCATTGGATTTCCAAGTTTGTGGTAAGAAAAAGAGGAGGAAGAGCAGGGAGGGAGGAAAATAGAGAGATAGAGCGAGAGGGGGAGAGAGACAGAGAGAGAGAGGGAGAGAGAGGGAGAGAGGGAGAGAGGGGGTGGGAAGATGGCAGTGTTTGGTGAACCAGTCAACAAAGACAGTATGGAACACTAATCAAACTCATAAAGACAGCATAAAACACTGATCAAACTCATAAACATCCGATTGTTGTAGTTCTCTTGCAGTGTGATTTGTTCCCCGTATTGCCTACTTTTAAGACGTAACATCTCATTCTCTATGAGTCATTGCTAGAACTTTTATGTTGAGGGCGAGACAGACCATTTAGAGATGTTCTCCACTGTAGACGTTAGATGTCCTGAATTCGTTGAACTGCTAGCTCTTACCAGTATAAGAGATGATCTAGAAATCGCAAGAAATCAAACGTGACCGTCGTACTCAGAAAACACAAGGCAGAACTGAAATGACAAACGGGTGATGACTCAAACATACGAACCTCTTTGAAATGAGTATCAAGTTTGCTGAGAGTACTCGTAATGCGTTGATTTGTGTCCTGTGACACGATAAAAGGTCGACTAACGCTTTCGACTTTTTCGAAAATAGTCTTCTCATCTCTGAAAGGAATCAAGAATGCTAATAATTGAAACTTATGAAACAGAATTACTTACTCCTCTATCTTAACTATATTTTGCTCAATGGTGTAGGCACAACTGCCAAACACAAAATAAATTCACGACATTAATATTGCTCCTAATGGATACATGAACAGTTTCCATTCCAAACGTTTCTCAACTTTTAGGAAAGATATTCTTGGGAAAACCGATTTTTATTGACTCGGGTAATAATCATAACCACAAAATTCTAAAAGAAATGTGTTGGAAGTGATAGTGTTAGTGATAGCTTTTGCTCACGTAGTAAGGTTTTCAAAAGAAAGGACTATACTTTATTTGATGAAAGGAGTGATTACGGTACGTATTTCATAGTAGAAGAAAGTACGAAAACGTTTACAATCCATGTTGTGAACTCAGCGATCAACGCGTGCGCTACGATGCACATCAAATTCAAATAGATGTTGGCCGCAAACAAAATTTGTTTCCTTAATACTTTTTCAATCTCAAACAAACACATTCAGTTTGTTATATGACTCTTAAAGAAGAATACTATATCCATTATTTTGTTTCCGTTGCTGTTGTCCTCTAAAATTTTGACATCGATCATTTCAATAGTGTGATCAAGCGCTCAAATGTCACCATAGTTTGAGAATGGTGTGGTTTGACAAACCAGAGAGTACCGTACCTAAATAGACCGATTGAGGAACCGGTAGAATAGCTCAGTGTTCAACAATTATCAATAGGCATTTTTCTCACGATGTGTCTGTGTGCCGAATTGATTAGTATAGACCAGGTTGCTGATTTTTCTACTGGAAGATGTAATGGTAGAAAATCTACAATCACGACAGAGTTTGGTGTTCCAGTCGCCTTCGCGCTCAGCGTCAAGAAATCCATGCAGTGTTATTAGTCATTAGGGCAATGAATGCTATCTGAGGGATCATTATAGGGTCTGGGTGATTAATAAGATACACATACGCTTTTCCATCAGTGAGCGACTGACTATATTATCATACATTGGGCACCTCAATTCGCCTGAAGGACACTGCGGTACAGCTTCTACAATAGACATATTTTTTCGAAAGTTCTCAGTGATCAGACCGCTTACTAACCATTATTTGTTCGGAAACAAACAAAGCCAACCGTTCAAATGCAAGTGAACCGCTTCGTTAGCCATCTAATCAATCAAATCATATCAACACACCTCAGTCAATGTTTGAATAATGTCATTAAGAGCAATCGATTTTCCAAGTGTTTCCAGAATGTTTCAGAAATCCTAAGAGCTTCATGGCAATCGTTGCGAATGCCGAAGAAGAATGGGTCGAAATTTCAGCTTGACGTTAGTGACGGCTATTTTCGCGTATTCCCTACATTTTCTCAACTAGAAATATTGCATGACTGACTTATGTAATCAAAGCGTGTTCATTTAAGATGAACTCATAGCTCATTGATCGCCGTCATTGTGCCCTGAAATTGCCTTGTATTGCTCGTCAGACCGAAAAATTCTAGATGTTGGGGTGCCATGTCTAGCACTGAAACGCGTGCCTTGAAACACTTTACTCAGTATTAGCTTAACTTGAACTGAAATTCTGAAATGAAGGCATAATGGTCTCGCAAAGAAACTGTTATTCGAGCATGCGCTCCTTAATCATTGCAAGTTCATAAAGACCGATCAACTATGGGAGGTTGACTTCTAAACTGTAGACCAGCTTGAGGAAGTCCACACGTATACAGTCAACGCTAAATACACGAAGGCAAAAAAGGAGTAATCTACGATTAAAACACCCGGTACTAGCATTATAACACTAAACGGTGCATATACGCAAGGAAGCTGAAATAAGGGCACAATCTGGAACATGAGGTGGCCCGGAGCCGAGATATATATAGTGGGCTTCGTAAGTTTTCCGCTGCACTATCGATGCCCTTGCTCTGCCTTTGTCTCAGCCGTGTCTTAACGTATTAGATAACTATCGGCAATCACCACTCGACGAGACTGAGTTAAGTATCTCTAGCTGATACAATTCGCGGTTAGCTGAATAGTTGAAAAGATGGTCTTTTAAAAAAATGTGAAAATACATATCCTCGACTGTTTCTTAACCACGCTTAAAACGCGCTGTATAGACTGTGAAGGTACAGTTATACTCCTGTCAACTTCTCAATGTTCAATACCCTTTAGCCGCCATGGCAATAAAAAAATTTTCAAAAACTCCGGAGCTGTTGGTGGCCACAAAAAATTTTATTGAAGAAATTTTGAAGCTACTGATGACACAACTCTGCGTCATCATCTAGGATTTAATTTCTCTGTCCTTCACAATCCTATGTTTACGTGGCTGCTATTCACCAATCACCCCCGATCAACGAAATCGCTTTTCTTCAAATTGTAAACTGAACTCTCCGTTTATTGTGCTGGTGAAATCGTTATCAGAGTGCACCTACAGATCTGCAGATGCAAAAAGTCTTACAAAATTTTAAACAAGGCCTTGGTTTCACTAGCCATTCACATTGCTTGCACCGAAGACGCCAGAACACCAGCGTCGAATGTTCTGTGCAGGAGACTACGAAGAAACGCAATTGAAATATGGGGTTGGAGATTAGGATGGAGAATAAGACGATCAAAACATAGACGGTCTTCACACACTTTCTGGCCGTCACCAGAGTTCGCTGTTACGTCTTAGTACTGACGAAGCTGCAATGTCACGTGGCTCATGGCGAAGCAGAAGAACCACGAGCAGATAACCGAATAGTTGACACTAGTGCAGCGCTTGACGACAGATCATAAATGACGGACACCAAGTAGTTTCCTTTGCGCTAAGCCAGACGGTGCACTCATCGAGAGCGCAGCGTCACGTGCTACTGTTGATAAACAGGACGATATGAAGGGAGCTGGGATTTTAAACAACAGAGGCATGTTAAATTGCACATCATAGGCAATGGTCATAAAATTGGCTACACCGCGTGGCGACTGTGAGTGAAGCGTAAACCTGCGGTAGGTGTGGTGCGCCATAATTCTGTGACGAAATAGTGGATGCACGAAGAAATATTGGAATTGTTAACAATAGCGCCGTGTTCCACAACACGTCAGAGGCCATGCTCATTGAATTGGCTACAATGCAGCATGAGACTGAGCGAAGTATGAAATTGCGATTGGTGCGGCATCCCGCGGTTTTGTTACGAAACAGTGGACTGAAACGATATAGAAATTGATTACAACAGTACTGTGTTCTAATGCACATTAGAGGCTGTTGTCATAGAATCGGCAACATTGTGTGATGACTGTGAATGGAGCATAAACATACTGTAGGAACGGCGTGTGCCGAGGTTTCGTGACGAAACCGTGGAACTATGAAGCGATGCTGGAATGCTTAACAACAGTGCCGTGTCCCACAGCACATCAGAGGCGATGGGTCATAGAATGTGGCTACATATACGAGTATGACGACACTAAGCGAAGCATGAATTTGCTATTGGCGGCGGCGTCCCGTGGCTTTGTGAAGAAACAGTGGAAGTATGAAGAGTTGCTGCAATTACTGACAATAATGCCGTGTTTTATAGCACAACAGAGGCGATGGTCAAAGAAGTGGCTGTATCGCGTGGTGACTACGAGTCAAGCATAAAGTTACGGTAGATGCGGGGTGCAGTCGCTCTGCGAAGAAACAGTAGAAGCATGAAGAGCTGTTGCAATTACTGACAATGATGACGTGTTTGATAGCACATCAGAGGCGATGGTCACAGAAGTGGCTATATCGCGTGGTGACTATGAGTGGTGAATAATCTTACGGTAGATGCGGCGTGCCGTGGCTTTCTAAAGAGTCAGCAGAAGTATGACGAGTTGTTGGAATTACTAACAACAATGCCGTGTTTCATAGCACACAGAGGCGGTGGTCAGAGAAGAGGCTATATTCGTGGTGACTATGAGCGATGAATAATCTTACGGAAGATGCGGCGTGCCGTGGCTTTGTGAAGAAACAGTAGAAGAATGAAGAGCTGTTGCAATTGTTGACAATAATGCGTGTTTCATAGCTCATCAGAGGCGACAATCACAGAAGTGGCTATATCGCTATGGCGACTATGAGTGGTGAATAATCTTACGGTAGATGCGGCGTGCCGTGGCTTTGTAAAGAGACAGCAGAAGTATGAAGAGTTGTTGCAATTACTGACAACAATGCCGTGTTTCATAGCACATCAGAGGCGACAATCACAGAAGTGGCTATATTCGTGGTGACTATGAGTGCGAATAATCTTACGGAAGATGCGGCAAGCCGTGGCTTTGTGAAGAAACAGTAGAAGAATGAGGAGCTGTTGCAATTATTGACAATAATGCCGTGTTTCATAGCTCATCAGAGGCGACAATCACAGAAGTGGCTATATCGCGTTGTGACTATGAGTGATAAATAATCTTACGGTAGATGCAGCGTGAAGTGGCTTTGTGAAGAACAGTAGAAGAATGAAGAGTTGTTGCAATTACTGACAATAATGCGTGTTTCATAGCACATCAGAGGCGACTATCACAGAAGTGGCCATATCGCGTGGTGACTATGAGTGATGAATAATCTTACGGTAGATGTGGCGTGAGGTGGCTTTGTGAAGAAACAGTAGAAGTATGAAGAGTGTTGCAATTACTGACAATAATGCCGTGATTCATAACACATCAGAGGCGACAGTCACAGAAGTGGCTATATCGCGTGGTGAATATGAGTGGTGAATAATCTTAGTGTAGATGCCGCGTGCCGTGACTTCGTGAAGAATCTGTGGAATCATGAAGGGTTGTTGCAATTACTGACAATAATGCCGTGTTCGATAGCACATAAGAGCGATGATCACAGAGGTGGCTGTATCGCGTGACGACTATGAGTGGTGAATAATATTACGGAAGATGCGGCGTGAAGTGGCTTTGTGAAGAAACAGTAGAAGAATGGGGAGCTGTTGCAATTATTGACAATAATGCACTGTTTCCTTTCATCATTATTTGAGCCAACATGTCATGTGGTCTGGTAAGGGCTCTTGTACTTACCAGACCACATGACATGTGGCTCAAATAATGATGAAAGGATATATTGAAATTTGAGCGTGGTCTAAACAAAGCACTCGAGATAAAGGCATAATTATGATAAAAGTACCATCCAATGAGCAATCGAGTGCCCAACACGCTGTGTTAGGTGAATGTTTCACCTGATATAGAGTGTAAAGCGTACGTCGTCGATAACTATATATAAGGACTGTGACGCTCCCGGGAGAACTGGCTATGAAAAGATCGACAGACGACGGGTTCTGCCCGGCTGATGAGTCTGTAAGGACGAAACACCTGTCTCGGGCTGTACAAGAGCCCTTACCAGACCACATGACATGTTGGCTCAAATAAAGATGAAAGGATATATTGAAATTTGAGCGTGATCAACAAAGCACTCGAGATTAAGGTATAATGCACTGTTTCATAGCTCATCAGAGGCGACAATCACAGAAGTGGCTATATCGCGTGGTGACTATGAGTGATGAATAATCTTAGGGTAGATGCAGAGTGCAGTGGCTTTGCGAAGAAAGAGTAGAATCATGAAAGAGTTGTTGCATTTATTGACAGTAATGCTGTGTTTGATAGCACATAAGGGCGATGATCACAGAGGTGGCTATATCGCGTGGTGACTATGAGTGGTGAATAATCTTACGGTAGATGCGGCGTGCCGTGGCTTTGTGAGGAAACATTAGAAGTATGAAGAGATCTTGCTATTATTGGCAATGATGACGTGTTATATAGCACATCAGAGGCGACAATCACAGAAGTGGCTATATCGCGTGGTGACTATGTATGGTGAATAATCTTACGGTAGATTGCGGCGTGCAGTGGCTTTGCGAAGAAAGAGTAAATCACGAAAGTTGTTGCATTTAATGGCAATAATTCAGTGTTTGATAGCACATAAGAGCGATAGATGCACAGTAATGGCTATATCGCGTGGGACTATGAGTGGTGCAGAATCTTACGGTAGATGCGCGCTGCCGTGACTTCGTGAGGAAACAGTAGAAGAATGAAGAGATCTTGCTATTATTGGCAATGATGACGTGTTATGTAGCACCTTATAGGCGAAAATCACAGAAGTGAGCTCTATCTCGTGGTGACTATGTGTGGTGAATAATCTTACGGAATGGATATGCGGCCTAAAATAGCGTCGCGATGAGACATTCGAAGAAAGGCGGCATAGATGTATTTCAGAACATTCCGTCCCCTGCATCATATCTTGTAGTGTGGTTGCAGAAATTCTTGCCATTTGTATGCACTAAAAATTGCTTCATGGTCTAATGGCAGTACACTGTCCCATCGCTTGTAGCCAATGCGTGTAGTATGGAAGACGGGGAATAATTGAAGCAGTGACGAACTTCACGGCACATCATTTATGATGGTCAAGAATTGCTTACACTGGGGAAGAAATGAGAATTTTTCTATGGTTTCTTGAATGTGCAGGTGTCGCGGTTTTGTGAAAATACAGTATAGGTTTGAAGTGATACTGGAAATCTAAACAGTGCCACATTTGTGCTTAATCCTTATAAGATAGTCACAAAATCGCCTGCTACGTCTGAATATCGAAGAGTTCGGCATGTTACGGAGCTTGTGCTGAGATATTCGAGCCTTCATGGGTGCTGAATACACTATGCTGCACGCGCGTATCTTGATAATTTTTTCAAAAAGACCTCCTACATTAACTTTTAGTGGTCATTGGATAACGCGGAAAACGTTTACTATGATACTGTGCTTGTTTTCTGAAAATTCGTTCTTTGTGCGTTATAAAAGCCAGAAGATAATGACATTTTACCTTTAGTGCGTATTTCACGGTCGCCCAGGTTCTGGGGATGGCTTTTCACGAGTTTTCTGTAGTGATTTAATAGCGTATGAAAAATTTTCCAGCGATAAACGTGATTTTCAATGAAGCTTCTAAATGTGGTGTAACAGCAAAAAAATACATGTTATTCCGGGATTTTCTCCACACATGTGAGTTACAAACGCACCAAGCCCATTTGAGCGTATAGAGGAATTCGTCGACTATAAGAGCGTTGAAGAAGTCTAAAAATGTCTTCTCAAATATGCAGAAATTTTCATCAAATAGCGAAATTCAGTCCCTTCTAGGACAGGCGTTAGCACTCCACAATACATCGCATGTGCTGCTTTCAAAATTGCTCACTGTATGAATAGTGTGAGTCTAGTACTAAGTGGACATATAAAGTGCCACGGCTCCATGACGAAGTGATCGATGTACGAGGCATAAATGGACTAGTTATAAAAATTCTCATGCTTTATTGCACGTTATGAACGGTGATCGTGGAATTGCTTGCTTTGCGTGGAGACAGTCGAAGCCGAAAGCCAAACCTACTGAAGGTGCGGCGTGTAATCTTTATATTAAAAAGCGGTGATAGCAAGAGGACAAATGTTCAAAGATTTTTGCAGTGCCGCGTCTAATATCACGTTATAGATTATGGCTGTGTGAGTGTTTCTTTAGGTGCGCTTTACGTAACGCAATTTGTGTCAACCGAAGAGAATCCCTCGAGTATCTTTTCACACTATTTTTTCAGCTAATTCGAATGTTTCTCATATTCGTTCAGGCGCAGTGTATACTAATACACATTTATACAGGTGATTAAGATTTTATAATCTAAACCATCCTGTTATTTATAATGCTGCTTGACACATGTAGCTTTTAGGTAAGCGGCACTCTGCGATCGGAACTCAACGGGAATAGCTACTCTTTACCAAACTTGTCTGCGGAGAAGAAGCCACCAAAATTGAACGGTGAGGACCTTGCAAGTCAATGTCAACACAACTCATGCACCCTTTACTTTCACTTAGATACGAGTGACGTTGAAACCATGTAATATTCTTTTAGGACGGACGAATCGCGAGCAGGTTATCTTTTATTTCGTGACACTTGCGTCCATTCGACTGAATTTGCGGTGATAAGGTCGTAGGGCTGAGCTCATAAGGCAGCAATTTTCCCTCCTTTTTCTTGCCACAGTGATTCGCAGGGCTTTCGCTGTCCCTATCACACAAAATTAAAGCAATCCCGAACTCCAAAGAACATATGCAGGCAGCCTGCTAAGTAGTGACTGTTCGCGAGAAATCCATATTGATGTAGAGTGTAGTGTTCACCATATCTTTAATAACTTTACTTCATTACAACTTCAAGTGATCTTCAAGCACAAAAGTTTCGTACGAATTTACATTCCTCTGCTTGGTCTGTTGGAGCCTGAAATACTATTTTTCGTTGACGATTTTATTCAACACTATTTCTCTGAGAATACGGTGAAACATCTATGACACGAAGGAAGTAACAAAAAATGTGAAATAAAAGCAACAATGCTTTATACCGTGAGATGTTTTTAAACTTGATTTCTACGCGTCTTCATTGGTCCTTGCCAGTTACCTTTTTTGACGCCGGCTTTTTGGCGCAACTTCCTTTGCTTTCACGTTCAGGGCTCACATTAGGTTCGTGCTCCTTCTCTGTTTTCTTTATTTTCAAGTCACTTTTCTTATTATGTTCTTCACCGCTACCGCTGCTTTTTGCCTTCTTCTGTTTTTCAGTAGGTTTAGATCTTGTCACAGTCAACACTTCTTTTGTTGTGCTCTTTTTTCCTGTCGGCTTTTTGTCGCCACTTTCTTTACTTCCACTTTCTGCGCTCTTAATCCGTTTGTGCTCTTTATCGGCCTCTTTTACTTTCAAATCATTCTTCTTATTATGTTCCTCGCCGCTACCACTGTTTTTTGCCTTGTTCTGTTTTTCATTAGGCTTAGATGCTGTATCAGTTAACACTTCTTTTGCTGCGTTATTTTTCTTCGGTTCCTCTTTTACAATATCGTTTTTTATTATATCTTTGGTTTCTCGACTTTGAATTACCTGACCTGTGAGTATTTCTCTGAGCCGGTCGTTTTTTCCTCTTTCTGGTTTCCTTTATTTTCCTCTTTCTGCTTTTCTTCCTCTTTTTCAAGTGTCTTAGCCGCAAGTTTTCCATTAGTGTGGCTAATTTTTTCTCCTGATAATTTCTCCTCATGTTTTCCTGCATCCTTCTTCATTTCTCTTTCTTCTGTCGTTGCCTTAACTCCTGAATTCTCTTTTGCATCGCTCATTTTCTCCTCTCTTCTGTTCTCTACTTCATCTTCGGTCATCTGCTTTTTGTCAAGTTGTTCTTTGGTAACCTTTAAAGTGATCTTTGGTTTCTCGTTCCTCGTTCTCTCCGAGGCTTGCCAGTTAGCTCTGACATAGTATCTTTTTTCTCATCTTTATCCTTTGCTAAAAAATTTTTACTTCTTTGTTAATGCTTTCTTCCATGCCTCCTTCCTGCGTTTGTCGCTCATTCGTTTCAGGACTTTCTGGCCTATTGATTCCACCTCGGATTTTCGGTCTCTTTTTGGATCACAAAACTTGCCATTTGATGATTTCGGTAGCATTTCTTTCAGAGAGATACTGTTTTGAGTTGCTGCCACATGTTCGTTTCCATTCCGTTCTTCTTTTTCGGTCTTCAATATTTTTATTTCTGGAGATTTACATGATGCTCCAATGGAATCTTTAACTTCTTTTTTAACAGATATCTTTTCTCTTTGTAGGTAAGAATCATCGGAAGTTTTTGCCGTCATTTGTTGATCTACAGTCGTAGTTGTTCTACGTGTAAGTTTTCTAGAGCGTGACTGTTTCTTCCTTCTCATTTTTCTACGCCTTGTCAATTCGACTTGCTAAAAAATCAAATAAAATACTTCAGTCGTATCCATTTTCTAGAGAATATTCATTGAAATAAGCAATGGTAATCGATAGTAGAATTCATATTTCTTCAGTATTCGTCAACCGTGGATATTAAAGATGTGTAAGTTATTTTCTGCAGCCTTAAATCGGTCAAATTAAATCGAGTCTGCTCATAGCGATCATTTATAACTAAGAAAAAAAGTGTCTGAAAGAAAACTTCCAACGAGAAGTTTTTCAAGGATCGCACAGATGGTCGCTAACTAAGAAAACCATGAGCAACATGCAGAATATTCAATACTTTAGAATTTGAACACACACAAATAACGTTCTTCAACAACTCAAACTGAACCATTTGTAGCTTGATGGGGAACATTACTACTTTGAAATGAAATAAACATCTTATTTTCTCCGGTATCTTCATGATAATGTTGAGAGCCCTATCGAAAGTAAACAAAGGAAAAATTCAGCGGCAATTATTCGAAGATCGTGAAGCGTCGGACCATAATCATTGTTTTCTATTATACAGAGTGATGAACAAATGATTACATCAAAATACAAGAGAGGAAGACTAATCCTTATGTCTGTGACTCATATTCTCGCTCCGTAAACAGGTCAACGTGTAAGGATGAATCGATGGAACAAACTTCTATCAGGAAATTCGTAGGTCAAGAGCGAGTGTCTTATTTACACTTTTATTGTAGCAAATTTGTATTCACCACCCAGTCCACAAATAATACGGAAAATTCACATGTGGAGCTTCTCATTCGTGGTACAGAATAACGCATTGAATGCTACCACTGACCACTTATCAGGGTCGTGTTCCTTTAATATTTCTGAAATGTTATACAAGCAAGACCAAGCAGCAACATCACTTACATTCTCTTCGGAATCTACTGCTTTCAAGGCGACGCCCTCGTCAACATTATTCACTATTGGGTCGATCGCCTTATCAGATTTGGCCTTCATATTCCGCTCGGCCACCTGCAAATGAAGAATGGTCGTTTACATGCAGGATATCTCGACATTGAAGGTGGATTCCATCAGTGTTACTTCAAAATTCTAGTTGTAGAAAACCTACTTTTATGTTGCATGAAAAAAGAATAATTTGTGCTGATTAGAAGTGTTTGCGTAAGAAAATTGACCGATGTTAGTGTGCTGTGGAAGTTCGATATTTTGAAAAGTCGTGCTCGTCAACGGTATTTCTTTTCGTTACATATATCTAAGCGTGATAATAGCAAAACCTGCTCCGTTTGCCCTCTAACTGAAAATGTTTGCTCTTGTCCTTTTAATTTCTGCTCGCTCAAGACTTGCTGTAGCTGTTTTGTTCACTGCGAAGAAACTGTCTAAAATATCAGTCGCTCGGAAGGTGAATAGAAAGACTCTGAATCGAAGTAAAAGATAAAAAAAAGCTAATCAGAACTCATTCACCAAACTTTTTTCTGTCTTTTCGGTTATAAAGGGACAAATGAAAGGACGCTGGACGGAAACTTTTCACAGGAGTATTAGTAATATTTCGAAAGCAGAGATTTCTAGCTACAGCTTTAAGTGGGTCAACTTTCGGGAAAGCCCTTTATGTGTTGTTACGCAAGTAAATCCCTAGTATTTTAACCGCGCGTATTTCTCTCCGTTGAGAGCTCTTTTTAGGCTACCAGTAATCGTTGGGTAGCGTAATGTTTGCTGATTCGAACGCTCTGCTTACTAGATACCTTTTCTGTGCAACGGAGCAGGGACAATAAGATTAATTCACATGCGCGAGCAAGGCCAATTCAGCGGCCGCTGTGTGAGGCAGCAGTGGGGTTGCGCAATTATCGCTCGACTTCTGAGCATATGAACGTGTGGAGAAAACCTCGTAGTATCTGAATGTCTTCAAGTCACTATTGGAAGCAATTAGGACGTTCGCGCTTCCTGAATTCCATTAATGTGACCATAATGATGACTGATTCACCCGTATTTATGGCAAAATAAAAGTAATTGAAGTCTTTTTGTAACGGGGTCATAGGCTTTATCTGGAGTTTTTCCTTCAAGGCGTAGAAGCAATTCTTAATTAGATAACAAAGACGGTACTGGCATAAGACCGACCGAAAATCGATCGATAATTACGCATCCCCTATTCCTGTCTCACCCAGTGGTCGGTGAATTGGCCAAAGACCATTTTACTCGTTCATATGGATCAATCTTGTTTTTGCTCTTGCGTTACAGACAAAGGGTCCTTCATGAAAATAAGCACAGCGTTGGAATCAGCAATCATTACACTATCGAATGATTAAAAATAACCTGAGAAAAGAGCTCTGGCCGGCTAAAAATATGCGCGTCTGAAAATTAGTTTTTTTTTTGGATTTCCAGCGTTATAAAACGGAAAGGTCTTTTCGGAAACCGGTGATGTGCAGCTGTAGCTAGAAATCTAAGCTTTCGAATGATTACTAACACTCCTATGAAAAGTTCCTGTTGAGCAATCATATCGGTTTTTCAGCTGTCCCCTCTAACCGAAAGGAATCGTATTTTCTGACTTAAAGACAAATGTTACCGCATATCGGCGTTGAACTCAGTTGAGGTGACAGATATTGCAACATACATACAGGTATGCATATTCATATATATGTATATACACATATATATACATATTTATATATATATATATATTCCCAAAGACTTCTTTGTTTTTATTGCTTATCAAAACGGTACTATTTATGATTTCATCTCCTTATAAAGCGAAAATTACTTAATTGAAATGCCAGTGATGTGATATTTGTCTTCGACACCCTTCCTGCTTTCTTTGGTTTTCTTAGAAGGCTTCTCCAAATGAGGGCTAGAGCTGAGCATACCCGAACGATTGACGGACGAATCAGACCTGCTCCGTCATCCCCAGAAATGCGGTGTTGTCCTTCAATAGCTTTCATAAGGGAACTTAAAAAATTCGTTCTGCAGCGGACTAATTCGAAGTTTCTTCAAATTTCAAAAGTGGCAAAACATGCACAGATGTTGCCCGCCCCATGTATCTGGAATAAATTGGTGGTAGAGAAGCATTACGTCGAGATACCGAGCCTTAACTTGAACGTTGAATGGCTGGGCAGAAGTTGTGAAGGAAACTTGACTACTGTGAAGCAAATAAGTCAGAAATGGCAGCATAGCAAGTAAGGAGACCATGTTTTACTATGTATGTCGGGACAAAAAATTAATCAAGCAATGTTTGCTAGAGAAATATTTCTATGAGGACAAATATATAGATGCATACAAAATGATCAAAGGCTAATGTCCTCATTACTCACACTCAGAACTTGCGCTCACTTGCTAATGTTCAATAACACACCCAAAACTCGTGAAAACGAAAAATAATCTTACGATCGTGTACATGAAATAAATCAGCGTAAAGGAGATTTTAGCTTTTCGCCGTCTATAGTTTTATCTTCTATAGATATTTACTTATATATTCCAATCAACGGTGAAGTTACTATTTTTCTAATTCCCAAAACTTTGGTAGTCGTCGCCATTGCTTCTTCAGAACGCTACATTATCATAAGGCTTGATTCTTAAAGTCAGCGTTTATAATATGATATTGATAGATGGATAAATCTTACACGTGAAGTATAAAAGTCACGACAGAAGAATATTGGCTTTTTGGCGTCAAGCTATATTAGCTAGGTGAAACTATCGGACATGGAAAAACAAACGGGAACCCTGCGTCACAAACAGCAACATCTCGATAAAAGGTTTATTCCGAACACTTTTTTAGTATTAATTCTTACCGAGGAAAAATCAAGCTGGCTGAAGAACTCGTTCTACGTGATTTATCCGTACTCATACTCGGGAAGAACTGACGTCAACCTTGCAGTATCACCAGAAATACATTTCTTTTTCAGTGGTTCTCTTAAGCGCTTATTACTACGTCTAACTTTCGCCCATTAGAGAAAATTGATAACGAAGTAACGACTGTGTTCTATGACTTTCACAGGTGCTTTTACCATTTTGTTATATTGGGCTGCTCCCATGGCCGACCTCCGCATAGATCCCCTATCACCGTCCAGTAAATTTTTACGCAAGCCAAGCTTACGATAAACTGTTTCTTTTGATGTAGTTTCTCACACATAGCGTAGCACTAGATGAGCTAGCCTATTTGTGAACCATTCCGTCATTTTATACCTTTCCTTCGAGTGCTTTATTAAGACCACGCTCAAATTTCAATAGATCCTTTCATTATTATTTGAGTCAACATGTCACGTGGTCTGGTAAAGGCTCTTGTACAGCCCGAGACACGTGTTTCGTCCTTACAGACTCATCAGCCGGGCAGAACCCGTCGTCTGTCGATCTTTTCATAGTCAGTTCTCTCGAGAGCGTCACACTCCTTATATATAGTTATCGACGACCTACGCTTTACACTCTTTGTCAGGTGAAACATTCACCTAACACAGTGTTTTCGCACTCGATTACTAGCTGGCTGGTATTTTATCATATTATACCTTTCCTTCGAGTGCTTTATTAAGACCACGCTCAAATTTCAATAGATCCTTTCATTGTTATTTGAGCCAACATGTCATGTGGTCTGGTAAAGGCTCTTGTATAATATGATAATAAGGTATAATATGATAAAATACCAGCCAGCTAGTAATCGAGTGCGAAAACACTGTGTTAGGTGAATGTTTCACCTGACAAAGAGTGTAAAGCGTAGGTCGTCGATAACTATATATAAGGAGTGTGACGCTCCCGAGAGAACTGACTATGAAAAGATCGACAGACGACGGGTTCGCCCGGCTGATGAGTCGTCTGTAAGGACGAAACCCGTGTCTCGGGCTGTACAAGAGCCTTTACCAGACCACATGACATGTTGGTTCAAATAATAATGAAAGGATCCATTCCGTCATTGTTTATGGATGTTCACACAATAAACGAGCGACTAACATGATGTAATAATTAGAAAAGATTTCATCCCTTTTTCTTCAGATTAACCTCACTTTTCTGTGACAACTCCATCTTATTAAGATTAGGTAAGATCCGCCATCTTGTGGAAGTGCTGCATGCAATTCCTATTCATCTACGCGTTACTTCTTTTTGCCTGTTGATTCTTCACTTGAACCGTTTGCTGTGTTAGCACTAAAACGATAAGATAGATTTTAAAAACTTCTAACCTGATTTATGTGGAATGAACTCATGCCAAGGCTACTTTTCGGGGCACACTTATCTGCACTTCGCTCTGCTCTTCCTCCGGCTGTGTTATAAGTGTAATCATGGGCTATCGACAATCATTCGTCAATGGATTTGATGTAAGGGCAAAAATCGACATAAAACTGAGTAGACAAAAGTTATTATTATGATTTTGACCATGGCTTTAGCACACTAGGATGATGCCTGATTATGTTCCCCAGATCAACCACGTCCATGGGTGATTACTGACATTCAGCGAATAAAAAGCGAGCGACGACTCCGATGGTACAATGCAAACGCGCCGCCCCCGGAAAGGCACGCCGTGGTTCGAGCCCACCCCACATGCATTTTACGGTTATTTTCTCAGCGCGTTCTGCCGTTATTCAAGTACTAATCAAAATAATTTGATTAGGCAACTAATTAAAGTTTATATTGCCGTATGCAAATGAAACGTGCTAGATATATTGTTAATATTACTGTCGAACTCCTGTTGACACATTGATCTGTTGACTACATAATAATCTGTTTAGTCAAATTTTTAGCCTATTTTGTGGAAACTTCCGAAATGGTTTACCACCACATCGTGGCTGGAATGTGTTCCTAATTGTCAAACTGCGAAGTACAGCGGAGATTCAACCCTCCAGCAGGGCCACTCAAACCGAGAAGTAGTCCGACGTTTTCACTCGAAAAACTCATCTAAGAATTCACCGTACCAGGAAGACCGCCGTACAAGTAGCTTCTAGTGGCAAGGTGATGATATCCCTCTGATCTCATGGGCCGGCGACTCCTGTAATGCGGCGAGGACCTGAGAAAGTCCCGGCTAAGCTTACCTCGGGACTACAGAGAAAAAGAACTGAACCAGCACATTCTCACGTGCTGGAGTCCGTAGGATTCGTGAAAAGGGGCCGTCCAGATGTTTCCAAGTGTGTTTACGGAGGCATACAGCATGTAAAGAACTCACGTGACACTCTTGAGTAGCCGCAAAAAGTCGCTACCTTACCACACCACCACGCTTCTTCAGAGCGATCAGCCCAATGGCTTTCAACACTTTTATTTGAACGATTGTCGTTTAATTCTATGGCACTATTCATTTGCCTAGTTTGATAAAGAATAGATCCTACAAAGAACACTCACTGAGTCTGTAAAGTGACACAAATCCAAAACAATTGATAAACCTATTCCTGCCTGTCTAATAAAACTGCTACGGAATCATCACACACCACCATATATGAGATAACGATTGGTATGAATGAAATTGAACTTAACATTTTTTGTTATGTCCTTATTGTATTGACTAATCGCGTAAGCCAATAGATTGAATCAAAACCTGCTCCCTTTCGCACAGAAGGACCATCACTTCACGTTCGAGCTTCAATTCTGCGATGTTACATATAAGTTCTTCCCACAAATTGTTCAGCGCACGATGTAGTAGCTTGACTTCCTAAGTTAAAAAGACTGCATTCCAGAATTCGTTAAACCCTTACAATAATCAAATCGTACAACTTTGGTTGGCTCAATTATGTCATTTTCGAAGTTCTTGCGAATAATTCCAGAATCGTTCACGTTCAGAAGTCGATCGATCATTTTTCGTTTCTTGATTTCGGTCATCATCTCAATTTTTACTATGAAAGATATTTCGTTTGTAATGGGCTATAAAACAACACGAAAATGTTAATGACAAAGAGGAAAATAAAACTATCTAGCCTTGCAAGCATTTCGGAAATCGCGATGGTGAAGAACTTCCGTCAGTGGCAGCAATTCTTGTTCATCTTTTTTCTAGAACATAATGCTTTCTTTTTCAAATTAAGTAATGATCACCATGTTTCTGAGACGCCCTCTTGCACATTTTGAATGCGACCTTTTCTGCAAATATTTGGAAGTCGCAGTGTATTTTTTGCTTTTGAACTCTTCGTCTGCTGCTCAATGAATATCTGTCTCGTTCGTTGATTGACATTAATTACAAACATCGGTAAACATATCATATGAAGTTTTCCGCTCAGAGGCCAGCGGTGATTTTATTCCCTCAAACGAGTTATTGTCATTCTACGACAAAGTAAAAGTTATTATGTGTTTTGATTTAATCTAATGAGAATGGAATGTGCAGGCTACATTACAGACTTGGACCATGGAAATTCCCATTACAACGCGCTGCTCGGCATGTCTCCTCAGAAAATACCACGACTGTTTGCATGCAACTTATAGTGTATTGGTAATGGAAATTCATTCAATCATCTGTGGATCTTTGTAGAATTTCCTGTCAATAACGTTCATTCAAGTAGCGCGTTATAATGACAACCTTTTCAGTAATCATTCTCATATCTTTCCAGTGATATGACGTCTTATGTTAAAAAAAATAAATGGGTTTTTCCTACTTTGACAGGCAATTTTTTCCTTTAGGGACATCTAACGTGTAGTTACCTCAACAATCTCTTTCAGCGCTCTAATCAAACTAAATAAAACTGCGCTCTGACCTAAACTGCTGATCTCTTCAGATCAAATCGTTGCCTAACTATAGATGCTGTTAGAAGAAATGACAACGAAATAAGGAAAGAGACGGTCGTAAAAAAAGATAGACTGGATTATTTCCATGTAAGTTCCATAAATTTTCTCATGCAAACCACAACAGAATTGATCGACCGCCTTGTCGGATCCTTTCGTCGTTGCAAACAATAAAAATTTAGTGTCAAAAATGCAAGATTTAGTCTTCTTTGTAATTCGAAATAATATAGGGTTGAAAACTCAGAGAAACAAGTCGATGATTAATATTTGGATTATTGATGACTTACGCTGAAGAATAGGATGTAAATACAGTCCAGTATCTTAGTATTGAATTTCTTCAAAATCCAAGTCCACTTTTGCGGTGGATCGTATGTTTTACTGACGCTAAACAATACTGCTAAGCAAACTCAAACTCACATTTGATTCCTTTTCTGGTATTTTCTCAATGGAACGATGTTTGCATTCCTGACCTTTTCGAGCCATTATCACCCCTTAACCGGCGATTTCGAAGGCGAACATTCAACGTGTGTACTTTAATTACCAAACAACACCATTTGTAGCATTACATTCTAGCTGAATATTAAACAAATTCTCTAATACTCACGGTCCCCTTTCTCCAACATCTTCAACTTCCCTTTGATCATAAGATTTGAATAATTTTCTTAAGTGTTCCATTCGTTTTAATAGGTCTGAAAACTTGTAAAGCTCTCGTTGTTATGGTAATATCAACATAACTTACTAGTTTTAGTAATTTGTCTTTCGAGATTGTTCAGCATTTAAACGGCCGGATTAGAGTAACTAAGAATACTAAATGAGCCATACTCGTTATGTTCAATCGCCCAAGCAAATCCGACTATCAAATCTTATCAACACTGTATGAGGAAGAAATCATGTCAAACTGCGCTTAGAACGATATACAGTGATTAGTCGCGACTTTACTGGGACGAAACTTCCATATCTGTTACAGGACAGCCATTTTCCACATTTAGCAATTAAAACCTTTCACGACTGTGGCCAATTCTTGTGTGAAGCCTATTGGAACGCGTGTCGCTAGAGTTATCCGAATGCGCGTTCAAAGCGAGATATACGATTCGAAACGTCCATAAGCTTACATAGCCTATCACGCCACATAATTGCGAAAGTGTTAGGAACTAAACGTGGTCCGAAACGGCATATGTTGCGAAAGTACGGAAATAGTTTCCATTTACATAAGAGCCTGAAGCTCGCGTCCCTGGAAAGAATGAAATGCGGATTTGACTTCCGTCCAACGTCAAAATTTTTCACATCACTTAACATTATTGAGTACGTAAGAGGTATTTTTGAGACTTTTTGGCGTTTACCACGATAAGTATCACCATCTATGGATTGAAAATCTGCAGTGTGGAAATAGTGAAGACCACGACGTCTGCGACTTCAAATTGCCTCAGCGGTCACACCTCTAGTCAATCCGAAACTTGATATTAGGCTGTCTCACAAACTGCCAAACCACGGAATGGCGTATTAAAAGAAAACATCGCCATTTCTTGCAGAGAACGTGAACGAGGTTTGTACTTCTTCTTTCCAAATCATTGGCTTACATTTCGGCGATTTCGTCTTTCTTGACGCCTGAACCTTTGATTTGAATTTTTTTCCTTCAAAATATTGTACCACGTGCCTTTGTGCATTGGTGCATTGTAGGAATCCCAGTGCCGCTCTTAGTCGGCCATTTATTCTGTGTTCTCCTCCGGTGAAAGTGCCTGGATTCAAATATGGATTCAACTTCAGCGCGATGATCTCGTTTTCTTCATCAACATCACTGGGTAAGAATTAAGGATTATTCTCTCTGTAGAGCTCAAATGGCCTTTTGAGAGCGTTCCACGTTTTACGGCTCAGATGATTTTACCTCTAGTTAGATGCGGGAGGCTTCATGCATCTTTCTGCTGCAAGCATTTATTCACGTACACCCGAGCCAACCAAGCTGCGAAAAAAGGCTGATAAATAAGGACCTGGAGAGCAACAACAAAATTTTGATCCCGCTTCAAAAAAATTTTCTATTTGAAAACTGATTCAGGTTTGATTGAGATACTCAGCTAAAAAACTCCTGGAAGCAGTCACAGTTTAACTGGCACTGGTCTTTTCAAATGGATGACTATGTTGTTACTGCCAATCATCTTCAAATTGCTGAGTCGGTAAAAAGCACATGCAACAGCAGAATCAAAAACAACTATCTGTCAAACCGGCTGTAAATTGGGTAGGAATGCTGATCTCACGTAACCTCTTACAAGTTACTGCAGCGTTAAAAGTGTCTTTATTAGTCCAAGTTGTGTGCCAGAATTGTAGTTTTTTTTTGTATTAGATAGATACAGCGTGTCGTTATAGCCTTGAGCTGCTGGTCTAGTATACAACGAAGTCATTTATGAATTTAGGCATTTGTGGTCAATTTCACAAACTCTTCAACACGTGTTATCAAGATGGGCAAGACTATCTTGACTGAAGCTCATTACTACGGTAACTGTGGTATCAGCAAAGCAGTGATTGCGTTTCGACTTTCATACAGTGCTCTCCTAATTCATACCTCACAAAATGTTCCAAAAATGTTGTTCAACAGTTCTAAAATAAAGTTATTTCGTTCTTCCATCATTTCTTGCTACATTGACGATTATATCTTGAGCAGGATTTGAAGTTCATGAAGATTTCTTACACATGAATCAACACTTCGTATCTGTCTAATGCCTTCAAAACCGTTTTGATTTTACTAAAATTCATGTCAATAAGAGTAAAGTTTAGAGGCAATCTTACGGTTCCTGTGTCTTTTGTAGTTCTGTAGATATCATTCATCATATGCACTCCTTAGAAAGGGCCTACCTGTGTGATTGTTATGCTTACCGCTCTTCTGTCTCCTTTCGCTCACTACTTTGTCAACACTTATATCTTGTAGTACAGAAAGAGTGGTAACAGAACAGTGCCCTCGTGGTGCAATAGTGTTAGCACACGTCACTAGAAAGGACAAGATGAAGGTCTGCGACACAG
>JAHQIW010001757.1:0-61900 GCA_019055375.1 Parelaphostrongylus tenuis | reverse complement strand
TTTTAGAAAAAAATCACCAGACCTAGATTTCAATCGCATCAAGCACAAAATCAACTCTCAACATACTCACCGCTTTTTATATGTGTTCCACTGAATGATTCAAGTGGAGACAACCGCAAGGAGATCACATAGGCTCGTAATGCACCTTACCCATCAAAATAACAGTCTTATATACTGACTAAAATCACGTGTGATAACAAGGCATTCCTCCCTGCGGTTCATAGTTGGATTGGTGGTATTAATCCAAAGTGCTTCAAGAAGTTTTCGCGCTGATGTTTTTTGTTCCTGCGCAAGGATGGTGACTTCAATCTCAAAATCAGCTCCGTCGTGTTTCTGTTCTCTATGCGTCCCTAGCGGGGTGTTCCGTCTTTTAAGACGCTTATCAGCTAGGTGTTCTTCTATACGGGCATAGAGCGGCCTACCCGTTTCGCCAATATATTTTATCGCTACACGCTTTGCAAGAGATTAGGTAGACTGTACCTACGCTCGTGCAATCACCGTCTCTGCCGTTAGGACATATTTTACAATCTTTCATTATACAGAGACGGTCATATAAGCGGTTGCGAAACTAGTTGGCGTTTTAGAGTATTCGGTGGTATTTCAATAAGAGCCACCGATTGCTCTAAACCCGCTCTTTTCAAACAGCGTTTTATAGCTGTACTAGATCTCATTTGAAAAGAACGGGAGTATGAACGGGATTTTCCTTTCTTTCGAATTTCGTTTGGAGGCGCACTATTTCCTCTAAACCTAAGCCGAGGGGCTACAAATTCATATCCATTAGAAGTGGCTATTTCCCGAGCCAATTTCACGGATTCTTCTCTCTGCTCCTCCCCAGTACATACGCTGGCTGCTGTTCGAAACATGTTCTTTACTAGCGCCTTTTTCGTATGTGAGGGATGAGAAGAAAGATAGTGAACCAGGATATTTTTACTACTTGGCTTCCGGTACCACTTTGTGATGTAGCCGCTCTCGCTTAAGCTTATTTGCACGTTCAAGAAAGGAAGCCAATGATCTTTTGGTATCTCACGGGTAAACTTTATATACTCTGACTGTTCATTCAACAATCTAAAACAATTATCTAGCTCCTCTTGAGTGGAGCAGATAACCAAACAGTCATCTATATACCTACAGTAGAGCAATGGCCGGAGATCCATCACTGGTGCTTCCACTTTCGACATAAAGGCAATCGCTAGGCTAGGCGCCAGTCGCTGCCCCATTGCCAGCCCTCTGATTTGTGCAAAATACTTCCCGGACCATCTGAAGATTGAGCAGTTCAGGCACTCTTTTAACAGGACCATGAACTGCTCAATCGACAAGCCATACATGTTTACTGCTCCCTGGTGTTGTATCAGAAGCTCATGTGTGGCTTGCAATGCGGAGTCATTCGATACGTTGGTGTATAGAGCAGTGACGTCGAATGACTCCATTACGTACGCGTTGTTCGGGTTCGCGTTACGTAGACGATCCAGGAACATCTGAGTGTTTGTCAGATGGGCTGGAATGTGTCCTAGCAACTGGGATGTTATTAAAGTCAAGAACCATGCTATCCTATTCGTCGGTCCGCCTACACAGCTGATGATAGGTCTAACTTTGAATATGGATGGATCGTTAGACATTAGATCATCAGTGGATACTAACTTATGTGTTTTCATAAGTAAGTATAAGACAGGACATGTTGGTGACTGGATTTTTAATTGAGTAATGATAGATGGTCTTAAGCCTGCCGCTTTTGCCGTACGGACCACTCATTGTTTAATTTGCGGTTTTGCCTTTTGAATTCCTTTACAGAAGATGATCGGTAAAGCGAAGCATCTTCAAGATGCTTATTCGTTATTGCGATATCTAACTGTCGAGGAATCACAACAAATTCTCCACCCTTATCACTAACTGATAGCCTTATACTTCCCTCCCTAATCAACTCTCGAACCTCTTTCATGCCACGCTTTTGTAGCTCGGTGAGGTTCGATTGGAACCTTTTCATACGATATTGAGTAAGGGTTTTGAAGTTTCGTCCGCAAATTTCCGGAATTTCCTATCAACCTCCTCGTTGGGGTCTTGTTGCCTAAAGAACGGCTGAGAAAATGGTGGTGTATTGGTGCAAAACCTCTACTTGCTGTTCATTCCTATTAGTCTCTTCAGCTCTGGCCTTTTTACGGAGTTGATCTTGCAGATCATGTAAGCCACATGCAACCTTACGCAAGGACACCTTAGAAATGGGTTGAGATGGTGAAAAGCTTGGACCCAATTCTAATAGCGAGCGCGCACCATCAGGGAGAGTTATGCCTCCTAGCACAGTGACTCTTGAATTTTTTGGTGCATTACTTGTCCTATTGTGACTCGCTTGTTCTTCATTAGCGGTATCCGTATGCCTTCTCAAAATCATGTTATGCGATCTAGTCAAAAGATCATCGAATTTTCTCCGTAAAGTATCTTTAGCATTCAACCTAAACTTACTAACTTGAACTTAACTTACTTACTTACTTACTTTAACTTTGTTCTTTAGGTTGAATGCTAAAGATACTTTACGGAGAAAATTCGATGATCTTTTGACTAGATCGCATAACATGATTTTGAGAAGGCATACGGATACCGCTAATGAAGAACAAGCGAGTCACAATAGGACAAGTAATGCACCAAAAAATTCAAGAGTCACTGTGCTAGGAGGCATAACTCTCCCTGATGGTGCGCGCTCGCTATTAGAATTGGGTCCAAGCTTTTCACCATCTCAACCCATTTCTAAGGTGTCCTTGCGTAAGGTTGCATGTGGCTTACATGATCTGCAAGATCAACTCCGTAAAAAGGCCAGAGCTGAAGAGACTAATAGGAATGAACAGCAAGTAGAGGTTGCACCAATACACCACCATTTCCTCAGCCGTTCTTTAGGCAACAAGACCCCAACGAGGAGGTTGATAGGAAATTCCGGAAATTTGCGGACGAAACTTTCAAAACCCTTACTCAATATCGTATGAAAAGGTTCCAATCGAACCTCACCGAGCTACAAAAGCGTGGCATGAAAGAGGTTCGAGAGTTGATTAGGGAGGGAAGTATAAGGCTATCAGTTAGTGATAGGGTGGAGAATTTGTTGTGATTCCTCGACAGTTAGATATCGCAATAACGAATAAGCATCTTGAAGATGCTTCGCTTTACCGATCATCTTCTGTAAAGGAATTCAAAAGGCAAAACCGCAAATTAAACAATGAGTGGGGTCCGTACGGCAAAAGCGGCAGGCTTAAGACCATCTATCATTACTCAATTAAAAATCCAGTCACCAACATGTCCTGTCTTATACTTACTTATGAAAACACATAAGTTAGTATCCACTGATGATCTAATGTCTAACGATCCATCCATATTCAAAGTTAGACCTATCATCAGCTGTGTAGGCGGACCGACGGAATAGGATAGCATGGTTCTTGACTTTAATAACATCCCAGTTGCTAGGACACATTCCAGCCCATCTGACAAACACTCAGATGTTCCTGGATCGTCTACGTAACGCGAACCCGAACAACGCGTACGTAATGGAGTCATTCGACGTCACTGCTCTATACACCAACGTATCGAATGACTCCGCATTGCAAGCCACACATGAGCTTCTGATACAACACCAGGGAGCAGTAAACATGTATGGCTTGTCGATTGAGCAGTTCATGGTCCTGTTAAAAGAGTGCCTGAACTGCTCAATCTTCAGATGGTCCGGGAAGTATTTTGCACAAATCAGAGGGCTGGCAATGGGGCAGCGACTGGCGCCTAGCCTAGCGATTGCCTTTATGTCGAAAGTGGAAGCACCAGTGATGGATCTCCGGCCATTGCTCTACTGTAGGTATATAGATGACTGTTTGGTTATCTGCTCCACTCAAGAGGAGCTAGATAATTGTTTTAGATTGTTGAATGAACAGTCAGAGTATATAAAGTTTACCCGTGAGATACCAAAAGATCATTGGCTTCCTTTCTTGAACGTGCAAATAAGCTTAAGCGAGAGCGGCTACATCACAAAGTGGTACCGGAAGCCAAGTAGTAAAAATATCCTGGTTCACTATCTTTCTTCTCATCCCTCACATACGAAAAAGGCGCTAGTAAAGAACATGTTTCGAACAGCAGCCAGCGTATGTACTGGGGAGGAGCAGAGAGAAGAATCCGTGAAATTGGCTCGGGAAATAGCCACTTCTAATGGATATGAATTTGTAGCCCCTCGGCTTAGGTTTAGAGGAAATAGTGCGCCTCCAAACGAAAGTTCGAAAGAAAGGAAAATCCCGTTCATACTCCCGTTCTTTTCAAATGAGATCAGTACAGCTATAAAACGCTGTTTGAAAAGAGCGGGTTTAGAGCAATCGGTGGCTCTTATTGAAATACCACCGAATACTCTAAAACGCCAACTAGTTCGCAACCGCTTATATGACCGTCTCTGTATAATGAAAGATTGTAAAATATGTCCTAACGGCAGAGACGGTGATTGCACGAGCGTAGGTACAGTCTACCTAATCTCTTGCAAAGCGTGTAGCGATAAATATATTGGCGAAACGGGTAGGCCGCTCTATGCCCGTATAGAAGAACACCTAGCTGATAAGCGTCTTAAAAGACCGAACACCCCGCTAGGGACGCATAGAGAACAGAAACACGACGGAGCTGATTTTGAGATTGAAATCACCATCCTTGCGCAGGAACAAAAAACATCAGCGCGAAAACTTCTTGAAGCACTTTGGATTAATACCACCAATCCAACTATGAACCGCAGGGAGGAATGCCTTGTTATCACACGTGATATTAGTCAGTATATAAGACTGTTATTTTGATGGGTAAGGTGCATTACGAGCCTATGTGATCTCCTTGCGGTTGTCTCCACTTGAATCATTCAGTGGAACACATATAAAAAGCGGTGAGTATGTTGAGAGTTGATTTTGTGCTTGATGCGATTGAAATCTAGGTCTGGTGATTTTTTCTAAAAGAGTATTGGAGGTGTTTGGCTTATTGGATTGCGGACAATTTGACCTTTCCAGGCTCTGAAGAAGGCGAACTGCCGAAACGTCAGCTGTGAATAAATTTTATTATAACACCTCGTGTTTTGCTTAAAGAAGAAAAACAGCAATTATTACTGATTTTCTGCTTTGACTGTTCATTGTGTATCAGCCCCTGGAACTCTAGGCCAACTTTCTAATTCTGTGTAGCGGTCCAATAGACATAAATGGAGTGAACATGTTTGCATTCCTAACCTTTTCGAGCCATATCACCCTTAATCGGCTATTTCGAAGGCGAACATTCAACGTGTGTACTTTGATTACCAAACAACACCATTTGTAGCATTGCATTCTAGCTGAATATCAAACGAATTCTATTATACTCACGGTCCTCTTTCTCCACCATCTTCACTTTCCCTCTGATCATAAGATTTGAATAATTTTCTTAAGTGTTCCATTCGTTTTAATAGCTCTGAAAACTTGTAAAACTCTCGTTGCTATGGTAATATCAACATAACTTACTGGTTTTAGTAGTTTGTCCTTCGGGATTGTTCAGCATTTGAACGGCCGGAATAGAGTAACTAAGAATACCAAATGAGCCATACTCGTTATGTTCAATCGTCCAAACAAATTCGACTATCAGTTCTTATCAGTACTCTATGAGGAAGAAATCACGTCGATCTGCTAATAGAACGATGTACAATGATAGATTATGGAATGACAGCGCATTAATCGCGACTTTACTGAAACAGGGCTTTCATGTCTGCTACAAGACAGTCATTTTCCACATTTGGCAATTTAAAACCTTTCACGCGCAACTGCGGCCAATTCTCGCGTGAAGCCTATTGGATCGCGTGTCGCTAGAGAGTTAACCGAATGCGCGTTCAAAGCGAGATATGCGATTCGCAACATCCATAAGCTTACATATTCTATCACTCCACATAATTGCAAAATCAGTATCTTCTTCTGTTTAGCCGCTCCGAGGTGTTATTAATAGTATTTATTGAATATCAGCGAAGTGTATATTAATACAGTTGATAATGCAGCACGAATATTACAACAGTCGTGGTGGCTAACGTTTCGGCAAGGTTCACCATCTTCAGAGCCTGGAAAGGTCAAATTAATTTGCAAACTGTTAAATCAAAAGCCTTCATAACCCTAGAGTGAAATGCGGATTTGATTCCCGTTTAACGTCAAAGTTTTGCACATTATTTAACATTAGCGAACATACCAGCATCATCACACCGCTCGAAGCGGTTAAAGAAAATGAATTCTTGTTGATTTCACAGATCCAATATCTGTCAGCGTAACTGAGATCAATGCCTATATGGCTCGCCAAACCAAACCGCTGACGGTTAGTTTCTGAAAGAGTGGAGCGTTGTAGCGTAAAAACAGTGGTGGCAAAACAATCTTGGGTAGTGCAATTGGGTCAGTAGGTGCTCACGAAAAGTGTGGAATACGAGCACGATTCTCGTCTGATGTCAAAATTCTGCACATCACTTAGCATTATTGAGTACGTAAGAGGTATTTTTTGAGACTTTCGGTGGTTACCACGAGGAGCATCACCATCTATGGCCTTAAAATCTGTAGTGTGGAAATAGTGAAGACCATGACGTTTTCGACTTCAAATTGCCGCAACGGTTACAGCTATAATCAATCCGAAACTTGACATTAGGCTATCTTACGGACTGCCAAACCACAGAATGGCACATTAAAAGAAAACATTACCATTTTTTGACGAAACCTTGAACGAGGTTTGTACTTCCTTTTTCCAAATCATTGGCTTACATTTCGGCGATTTCGTCTTTCCTAATGCCAAAACCTTTAATTTAAATTTTTTTTCTTCAAAATATTGTACCACGTGCCTTCGTGCATTGTAGAAATCTCAGTGCCGCTCTTAGTCGGCCTTTTATTCTGTGTTCTCCCTCGGTGGAATTGCCTGGATTCAAATACGGATTCAACTTTAGCGCGATGATCTCGTTTCTTCATTAACATTACTGGGTAAAAGTTAAGAATTGTTCTCTCTGTAATGCTCAAATGGCCTTTTGAGAGCGCTCCACGTTTTGCGGCACGAGATATTTTTTTTCTCTAGTTAGTTGCGGGAGGATTCATGCATCTTTCTGCTGCAAGCATTTTTTCACGTACACCCGAGCCAGTCAAGTTGCGAAAAAATAAGGACCTGGAAAGCAAACACAAAATTGTCATCGCGGTCTCTGAAAAATTTTTCATTTGAAAACAGATTAAGGTTCGATTGAGGTACTCTACTAAAAAACTCCTGGAAGCAGTCACAGTTCAACTGGTTCTAGGTCTTTTCAAATTTACGACTCTGTTGTTACTGGCAATGATCTTCAAAATGCTAAGGAGTCGGTAAAAAGCATATGCAACAGCAGAATCAAAAATAAACATCTGTTTAACCGGCTGTAAATTTGGTAGGAATGCTGATCTCACGTTTCCTTCCTCTACTATAATTTTCGGAATATGCGAGAAACACATTCAATAGCACGTTCGTTGGGTCACATTATTGAAGGGCAAAATTGTATGACGTCTTAAATTGCAAGAGCAAAACTGTATAACATCGCTAGCCTTACTCAGTGCTACTTGTTGAAAAAAAGTGCTCTCTATCAAGTCATCTCAAATAGTGCTGATTAGACGCAGCGATGTTGAGTGACATGCAAAACTTTAAACCTTGGACGGGAATCAGAACTTCGTCTTATCCTTTCCAAAGACGTGTGCTAACCCTATTGCACCACCAGGGCCTGTTCTGTTACCACTCTTTCTGTACTACAAGATATAATGTTGACAAAGTAGTGAGCGAAAGGAAACAGAAGAGCGGTAGGCATAACAATCACCCCGGTAGGCCCTTTCTAAGGAGTGTACATGAAGAATGATTTCTGCAGAACTACGAAGGACACCGTAAGATTCCCTCTATACTTCACTCTTATTGACATGGATTTAGTAAAATCAAAACGGTTTTGAGGCATTAGACAGATACGAAGTGCTGATTCATCTGTAAGAGTTCTTCATGAACTTCAGATCCTGCTCAGGATATAATCGCCAGTGAAGCAATAAATGATGGAAGGACGAAATAACTTTCTTTTAGAACTTTTCAACAACATTTTTGGAGCATTTTGTGAGATATGAATTAGGAGAGCACTGGAGGAAAGTGTCGAAACGCAATCACTGCTTCGTTGATACCACAGTTACCGTAGTATTGAGTTCCAGTCAAAATAATCTTGTCCATTTTGGAAAACTCAAGTTAAAAAGTTTGTTAAATTTACCACAAATGCCTAAATTCATGAATGACTTCGTTGTGTACTAGACCTGAGCAGCTCAAGGCTAGAGCGACACGCTGTATCCATCTAATACAGTAAACAACAAGTACATATGATGTGGGCTACAGGAACAGAGTGGGAAAAAATCATGAAATTGTTTGGAATTGTTTGTTTGAAATTATTTTGGAGTTTATGAATAAGAGAAGAATTTTACAAGATAAATTACTCTTATGGGGATCCATTGCCACACTAGTATGTGAAGCAGATGTAGAAATCAAAGAGCGTTTTGTTTCTCACAAATTTTCGTAGCTTTTCTAACCTTATTTGTGTCTACAAGCACCACAGATCTACCACGACGGTCTGTGATAACCCATCTATCACACCACCATTACTATAGAAGGTGATCATTGAGCTTATAGGTTTCTGCAGCTTTCAAAGCTAAAAAAATTGCCCACTTCTTAGATTTGGTAAAAAATGAGCTCAAAGCTTGTTTGTGAAGAGATTTCAATTGATTGGAGATCAATGGAGAGAGCATTTTTTGCCAATCAATCTTTCCGATGCACCTTCTTGAAGTCCTAAAGTACTTGTTCTCGCTTTTGAAACTGCGAGCACGAATGTAAAGGAAAGCAGGACGAACCAGCAACTACATAGCTTTGAAAACAACACTAATTTTCTGGTCACTTGCGATGTAACTTAATTCAGTACCGGAGGATTTCAGTACATGACTATCTTATCTACAGTAATACTCATGCGAGAATTGTACTCTGACATTTTATAATTAAAGTGCTTCAAAATTAATTGTTATTGTCTTGTCGAATAACACTTGAAAGCTTTCCAAAGCCACAGATGAGGAAACAATCATGTAAGCTCTTGCGGATTCATTTCTTAGAAAAAGAACTTATTTCATCAGAAAGTGGCTCTTTCTTAACAGGCTTTGGATAACTTTTGATTTACACTGAAACTTGTTTATTTTTCAAATATTGCAACTTTCCTTTTTCAATCAGCTGTGGGGATTATATCACTTCTTGTTTTCTAATTGTTTCCTTGCATCCGCCATCCAAAAAAAGTCTTCAGATTTTTCATGTGCATTCTGCTGCTGCTTGAGATTCGTCGTCTTTTTCCTGAATGTCGTTAAGAGCTGATCGAGGCTGTTGTTCCTGGTGTCCTCATCCTCAAATATCCCACCTAGAGTGGTCTATAAATTGCAGTTAACGAGTTGCTCCTAGGCAACTCCTCAAACCATTTCTGAACTTCGGATTATAAAGAGCGTGCTAAACCCGAAGAATTGTTGAATTAACACCGTGTTCATGCTGATCGGCATCAGTATTCGTGCACTAACAGTCCCCTACCAAATTCATTCAGTATTACTATCAATATCTTTCCGGCTATTATTCAAAAGCAAGGCAGCGTTAATATGATTGGTTGTCGAAAACTTCTGTCGTAATTTTGAAATGCATTGAAAAAATTATTTGCTTGCTAGTTAAGCTCAGTCTCAATAGTCGAATAGTCTCCTTCTAGAGACAATTCAGTCACATATCCGGCAGCATATTGGTTCCGCGTTGGTCAAACTCGTAATATTTCGGTGGACGACTACTTGGAGATTGACTTCTCGTGGACGTCCCTCTCTTAGCTTATCGGTCATTCGGTCCCCAATCGGGAATGTCTTGAACCAACGTGAGCTGTACGAACATCTCAAATTTCGTCACCATACGCCTTGCAGATTTGTCGATGAGTCTCAGATGCGTTGACATCCAGTTTGTAGAGGAAGTGAGCGAGCGAATCTTCCTTAGACTATTCCATTCTGAAGGCCGTGGAAGCAAAAGCTATATGTTCGATGAACAAAAAGACAAACTTTCTGATGAACCAAAATTTGCACAAAATACCTGTGTAAAATCATTTCCTCAGGCAATACGACAGAACCTTTTCTACAATCTACTAAATATGTTTGCGACATTTTCATCATATGTGACCTTGGAGCCTAAAAAAATTCTGGGAGATGAGATCTGACAAGGTTCATTCAAATGGAATCCATTATCCCTCCGAGACAATCAGTGAACAACTGTGCCGTCGCCAATCCAAAAAAGCTGTCACGGGAAATTGTGAGACTATTGGGTGATTCTATTTCACGTCTCAATAATCTTCACCTTTTGAACAAATCAGATTTGCAAACTTTTACTTCATTCGGCAAAACCAGTACAGTAAATAATGGAGAAAATGCTTATTCATCTTCTAAGAAGATATCAGCTTATTATCACTGTTGTACACAATGAGAGGGCTTGACATTCTTTGTCGGAGCACCGAAACTGGTAGATACGCATACTTCTTTACAAAAGTTCACGATAATCCATAAAAGAAGATTACGTCAAAGTGCAAGTTTGAAACTTTTTACCAAGAACTCTAGCAATAGAAGGCCACGCGGGAAAATAATATGATGCTCCTTCAGGCCTTCAAGAAAATGGATTCACTGACTTGATCTAGCACGTGCGAAAGGTGGAGATAAATTTCACTGAAATTCGCTTGTGCTACATAAATGCCAACAAAAGTCGGTAATACAAAATGATTTGCCAAAAAAAATTGTGTTCAAAAAAGTAACAATCACCGTTACGTCATAGTCACCGCTTATCTGACTCTTTTCGCGTAAGGAGGCGGATGAAATGCTAGGCCTAGGCGAACTCTTCCATCAAAGTTTGAATGCCACGAGCATATCAGAATCGCAAAGATTTTAGTAGCAAAGAAATTCATTGAAAAACGTAATAACAGCAAAAAAAGTTTGAGCTGAATGAATGCAATGAAAAACATAAAATAAATTGCAGTGAGTGAAATGTTTTCCTAAAAATGACCATTACTTCTCCGTATGTGTCTCTGGAATACTAATGAAAGCAGATAGTGGAAGAAAAAAAATTTTTTAATCACAGAAATGGGGAGAACTTGAGATAATATTGTTTTGTTTAACACATTACAAACAATTCCTGCGCTAATGGGATCTCATTTTCAGTTGATTCTGTGATTTCAATCGTAAAATTAGTTACTTAATTGATAAGTTTACTTTTCCTGCGTGTCAATTTACTGAAAATTTTCACGACGACTTCAGACTGAAGTCAGTGTTTAGATTGTCTTCTTGGGGCCTCATCATGTCTATTCTGACGCGTTCACAGGTCGTCTCCATAGTGATCCCACTGCCATTTTGGATCGTAGAGACATTAGCCACTTTTCGACCAAATTTCTTCTAAACAGTTAGCGAACTGATTACTTAGGTGTATTTTTGAGTAAAAATATGAAAATCTTCTATTGGACATTGGTAAGTGAACATGAGTCTTTGTGCCCTTCACAATTTAGCATCAAAGGAACGGACGTGCTGAGGTGATAAACCGTCGAGGCATAAAAAAATTTGCCTTACTAAATAAGTTGCCTTGAACTGCAGCGACATCTTCTATTTTATAACATCTAAGATTCAGCGCGATAGTCAAGCTAACAATCTATCCACGCATGAATCTCATCGTTTCCAAAGTTAGTGAGAAAAGTTTAATAGATGAACCTTTGGGAACGGCACATCATGCAATGACGGGTATTGAGCTCGTGAGAAAGTATCACAAATTTAGAAAATGTCGTGCCTAGCAACGGTTATCTCGCTTAGAGTTGTCAAATTTTTAATGTTATTATGTCAGTTTGAGTGTTCATTTTGAATACGAACTTGGACAAGTTGATTCATACGACATTTCATAGAGCTTCATTAGCGCAATTAATTCACATATTTGCATTTTTTGGAGTCCCATGAATAAGATAGAAATACGAATTTGTAAAAATTGAACCCGATCTACAAATCTACAACACTGTTTCATGCTCGACTCAGTAGCTTGTCCTACTACTTTTTCTTCAAAGTACTATTGGCAATGTTCGCTGGTGAGATATTTGACGGCAGGTAGACTCGCATTTAATGCTTTGAAATTCTCATAGAATTGTGAAATTTCGATATCTCAAAGATCACGTGCCAGTACAGTTTCAGGTTGTTCTGAGAGAAATGCGATTTGAAAGTGTAGTGAACTTTTACTAAAACTCCTAGTGAAGTTAAAGACATGCGCGTCTAGCCAACATCTTAGAGAGAGGACCAATTTATCGCGAAGATCCCTCACAGAATCGATTCGCCTGAAATTGAGGATGGCGAGGCTATTCATAAATCTGACTTGGCACTCCATTGCCATTCTCTGCTCGCCCGCTTTGCTCCTCCCATTTGGAGCGATTGCAACATGCAAAACGACATCAATCCACCGTCGTCAACAACCGCTATCTCCATCTCTATCGCTGATAGAACATCTGAGTTCTGATGCCGACTCTAAGATTATAGGAGTCATAATCCTGCACAAAAGTGCTTAAACTGAAAAGAAATCGTGATAGAATCAATACCAACCTCCGTTGGACCTCGCGTTGGGCATTCAATGTCTTGTCTTATTGAAAGCTTGCTATAAGGCTGTGACAAGTGCAAAGGTACTATATAAGCTCCAGTGTACAGTGGTTCAAATCTTCTTGGTTCCTAAGAAGCTGATACTCCGACACCTTATTCTATTGAAGATTTGTTATAACCTCGTGTAATCTTAGCAGTTTACAAGGCGGCTGGTGAAACAGCGTATTCCATTACTAGGAAATACTAAAATGATAATTCATAAAGCGTTGATCGATTTAGGGCAAAGCTGAAGCACTCTTAGAATGTAATTATAGAATGAAAGAAAACCTTTCAGCCTAAACCGATGCTCTGAAGGTCATTTATATTGAATTAACACGAATTGAATACAATTATCTTGAGGATTGGATTGAATTCAACTCAAATGGGCCACGTTTCCCTGTTTTGTGAATTTCCACAGAGAATTAACAAGATATCTTGATATAATTCTACTATTCTTGAAAACGAAGGCGTGATTTTGAAAAATTTTTTTCGATGTGAGTTATTGAAATGATCATCTCAGCTTCCTGCTTAGCTTAGATGCACCGATTTCACTTGGTCTCAGGTGCTTCACTCTCTGCCTCTCACGCTTTTCGTCTAATTGAGCACTACCTATCTTCGTCCCTTTCTCTTTCCCCTACTGTCGCCTTTTTCTTTCTATCATCTTTACTTTTTCTGCCGTTTCACCTCTTTCGCCTCATTTCTTTTTCGTTTTCTCTCTATATATAGATTTTTCATTGATACCCTCTCCATTCATATCTTCTCTTCTGCGACACTTTCTTATCTCCTTTCTATCTTTATCTACTTAATCTTCTCCTTCTTGATTTCATTTCATTTCGAGTTTTTTGAGACCATGCTCAAGATTTAATAAATCTCTTCATCATTATTTGAGGCAACATGTCATGTGGTCTGGTAAGGGCTCTTCTACAGCGCGATACACGTGTTTTGTCCTTACAGACTCGTCAGCCGGGCAGAACCCGTCGTCTTTCAATCTTTTTACTAGCCAAATCTCTCGGCAGCCTCCTCTCCCTTTCCCTGTGTTATTATTGTATAGCATCACTGATATTCAATGAATCTATTACTAGCACCTCGAAACTGCTTAACAGAAGAAACTGCTGATTTGTTCTTTCCTGTTTTCCTCTTTCTTTTGCTTCTCCTTTCACTCTTCACTCATCTATTTTCTAGTGTCTCTGCTAAGTGATGGTTTCAAAATCGTTGTTTCCATCAAATCACGTAATCGTAAACAAAAAGCATCACTATTTTCTTCCTGCCGATCAACTCTCTGAAATGAGCTTACCACGCTCCATCAACGTCTCTTATTTACAACACACCGTAGAGGATCAACATGATCTGTTTCCACAGTTCTGCTTCATTCTGAAGCCCTTCTAAGGGTTCGCCTCAACTTTTAGCATATCGGCACTATAGCGCGGGTTCGTTTATAAACGGGCTAATCATCGCTTTGTTGTCGACCACTCGTTCCCGAAATGCTTTTTCGAAAATCTTCGCCGAAACGGACAAAAACTTACGCAGTATTCCATCGCAGCTCAAACAATTACTTAAAACTTAGGAAGGCAAAAAACACAGCTTGTTATTTCAGTGACTGACATAACTACTTTTCCTGCATATTCTTTCACTCCAAAAGTCATTTTTTGCTTTCATTTGCGAACAAACAATTTCTTTGAAACACATGAAGTGTAAGATAACGGAGGGATGATGAGATTGCTCGCTCTCGTTTTATTTTTGCAATAAACTGTCTCATTAGATTGCAACGACGATAGATAATGAGGTTTTTGCTGCAGATCTAAGAACAATAGTAACAATATGCCAGCTAGCCTGTTGTCGTACTCTTCTCTCTAGTGAAGCAAACACATCAATGTTTTTGATTTTTGAAATGTTTAAAGGTATTTCACAAACCTTATTGAAATACATATGCAAACCTCGTTCCCAGTTTCATGTTTTGTCAAAATTTCTACTCATTTGACACCTGAAAGTTTCAACGATCCATCCTGAGGTCGCGTTCTGCGCAATCATTAGAGGTACGCTGCAGTACACGTGGTCGATGGTTCAATCCCGCGATTAGGCTCAGCGAGCCTTCCACATTTTCTGGCTTCGGAAATTTGTACCAGGCCTTTCTGAGAGGCATCGACAGGCCACTGCGAGTCATTGAAGGGCCAGATATGCATTGACTAATCTCAAACTGTGTTTGATGAATTCCAACTCATCACGCCTTTCACAGGGATTGATAAATTTCGAGAGCTTCGTTTTTTGACTTTCGTCATATCCTAGGAAATCAGTCATTGAGGTTGTCTGCATCCAGAATTATTTCCATTCTACCGATAATTTTCTTGTTTGGCGAGATTTCCTTTAGCAGTGTGTGACTAGATTGTCGCTATGATGATAGCGATTGTACTTCTATTGTAAATGTTGAACATTTCTCAGTTCGGAAGTCCCTGGAGCTGACATTCCAAGAAATGTTTTGATGGGTGGTAGAGGATTTGAGGCTAGGTTAAACACAAGAAGGCTTACATTTCCACATAATATATCAGCTTTTCACTTTCATTACTGACCAATGGTGTATGATCAAATTCATTTGCTTCATTCAGCAAACATAATAAATTATGCTGATGATCAAAATCGATATTCTGAGGCTTTGTCAATGTTGCTTAATGCTGATGATAAACTGTTCGATCAACAAGAGATTATTCTGTAATCTTTGGACTTATAGACTATTTTTATATGAGGAAGAATAGAACGTCATGATGCGTAAATCCATCACTTGGATTTTGAAAACCCAATTTTAAGAAAAAGACTGAATTTGAACAATGTCCACATTTTGACATTCATCAACTTCACTCGTCAAAATTGCATGAATATTGTCAGCTTTTCAAGCTAGAGTTCCAATCAAAACAGGCAGCCATCACATCAGCTTTATTAATACCTAAGTGTCTGATGTGTAAAAACAACATCACTGGTTGTCTTACAACACTTGATCGACTTTGATGATCAATTGGAGGATACGGATTTACCATGAAAGTGTATTTATCAAAGATTTTGCGCCAACTTTCAGCACACCATCTACATCCATTCGACAAAATTGAGTAGCAGGGTGGTCAACGAACTCAGTAAGTAGAATGAATGCCGCAAAATACAAATTCGAAAAACTACTACTCAAACTGTTCGAAAACCGCTAGTACTCTCGCAATATGTTTCAAGTGACGAGAATGTTTAAATGATCGGCGTTGAGATCTCTCACAAGACCTCGTATAATTTCAAGAAGATCAACTTCGAATGCTGCATTTCCCATGATTTTTAATGAGGCTGCTACAAAAACAAATGCGATTTATACTGTGTATAAAAGCGTCTCTCTTACAAAATTCCTTGGACTACCACTGCACTGTACGTTCGTTAGCAGTTACTGGACCAATTGTGTTATTCATGTTGCGAGTTGTCCCTGCTGCTTTACGACTCTTTTTTGCCTCGTATAAGAGAATACGCTTGAATTTGCTTTTCGTTTAATATCCTTCTATAGCCTGAAATAAATATAGAATAAACAGTAATAATCTGACAATTATACATACTGTTTTGGGCTATGGTTTAAAAGCTATACAGGCCCTTGTATAGCATTTGAACTATGGCTCAGAACATGTTATATCCTTATCAGATTACTATTGTTTGAGCAAGGTCTATAAAAAAACGGTCGAATGGAGAGGCGTGAAGTAAACGGTAAGTGATACGCCATTAGCAATAGAGCATAATGCGAAAAATGCGTATTAAAATGGTGTATAATGTCACCAGATTTATTTGAGAATACATTCCAATATTGACGGCGCATTTCAGCCATACACAAAGCTCATTCAATAGGTTGTAGAAAAAGTGATATAGTTTTGTCTGAGAAAGTGATATTTATATGTATTTTGTGGGAATGTAAAGTCATCAGAAGGATCGTTTTCTCTTGCATCAAACAATATATCATTTGTCTAGACAGCCTTCAGAATGGGACTGTCCAAGGAAGAAATTCGTCTGCTGCTTCACTTCCATTGCAAATTGAGTGTTAACGCTTCTGAGGCTTATTGACAAATCTGCAAGACGTACGGTGACAAAATTTACGATGCTTGTTGTAGTGCTCAGCGGAATCTTTATGCTGTCAGATATGTGGCTGAACTGTCTTGAAAGTGGAAGAAGACTACGTCGGCTATTAATTTGCCTTCTATTCCAGCTTAATTGGCTTACAACTAGGTTTTTTCTGAGCATTTTGAAGATACGACAGAACTTTTTCTACAATCTATTATTTTTTCGTCAATGTAATAGAATGAAGACCATTGGAATCTGCAGAAGTTTGCCTACTTTTTTCCAATTCTAAGATGAAATTTGAACAACGCGGAAGCAACGGATCATGTTTTTTACTACTATATACCCTAAAAGCATAATTTTCAATCGGAAAAAGGACTTGGAAACCGAGTACTCATGTGACGGAATATACGATGTTCTCAATATATCGACTATGTCTGTACTGCTATAGCATTGATACTTTGCCAACTTATGATTTCGTGTATCATTCGTCAATAATCCCGACTCTAGACATCTGCAAAATCAGAAGCGATTAAAGTGACAGAGTAAATTTCTTTCTATGAACTTGCAACATTTTAACCTCTCAAAATAATTTTAAGCGATTAGGAAATTTCCATCAATTGTTGAAGAACCGGCTTATGAATCTTATCGAAAAAAGTGAGAAACCCAGCTGGTAAACATTCAGCATACAATGGTCTAAAAATGTAGTTTTCTTTCATCACCAATTCTTCTATGTCACAGTGGGCGTTTCTTTTGAAAAAAAAAAACGCGTGCTCTTCTAATACCAAGCAAATCTGATTATACTGCATGGTGCGTCTCACAGTGCAATGAGAATTATTTCTGATCTCCACTTCGTTACTGTACTACTCCATTGTGTTCTGCTCTTTTCGTTTAGCACTTTACTTTCCTGTATTGATCTCTATCCGCAATAAGAGTCCAATGCGACATTTGAGCTGTTTCAGAGCAATTCGGACCTTTATGTGAGCTCTTGATTATGGTGAAGAAAGTGAAGGTAAGCCTGACTAGCATTTCAGTAGGAGAGAGTGATATTTCACAAGAGTTGAGTTGCGTTCTATAGACAATTCTTAGCTTACTGCTTAGCGATAATTCAACAGCATTCACACACGGATTAGGAAGTAAGGCGCTGATTATATACAGAATCGATCTCAGATTAGTTTTGAAACATTGAGGGTCTATGGCCTACCTTGCATGTTCCCTAAAAATTGCAACTTTTTTGTGTTTGCTCAAAAATACTAAAAATTTGCCGTGGAGAAGCAAAGAGTAGTTTTGAACAAAAAAGATAGGAATTGAATGAATTTCACAATAAGACATAGAGTCAAGTCTTACTATGAACAAAAAGCAAATTACAAAAAAGTCTTGAAATGACCAGAAAATCGAAATAGCATAAATATACAAATGAAAATTTACGATCAAACCTGATTTATTCGATTTGTTGCCTTATGGTGGGAGGTCAGAATTTTTTGCGAGTTAGCCTATGAGTTGGTGATTTTTTTTTCTTGGAAGCTGGCTGAGTTTCATTTCAATGGAACTCTAGAATTCTGATTAGGATGATTCATGGCCTTCGTTGTAGGCAAAAGCAGACTAATGGGAATCAAAAGGAAGTTAGTCGTTTGTCAACTAGGCTTTTACAGAACGGCAGCCTTTCCTGTAACAACAGCTAACACAAATAGTTAACGGATTAGTAGAGGGCGATCGTTGCTGGCATAATTCAGGAGTGGGAAAAAAAGGAAAACTATGGGAGCGATGGCATCGCTGAGTGATAGATTGATGCTGTCTATTACCTTTGGCTGAGCATGGCCTTAATTGGCGTGATGGCCTTATATATATTGACTTTTTCGTGTAGAAATGACCAGTTCCTCTTGCTCCCTTTTGCTTCTGATTTGATTTCTACATGGAAATTCTCCTAAGATAATAGAAAAAGTATAAGTATCAGTGGCTTCCAATGTTCTGCGATCTTAGAAAAATTCCCTTAAAGGATACTCCTGCGGTTTTCAAAGACCACTGTTCAGTTTTAGCCAACTACTTGAGAGCAATTCTGGATTTTCTCGCCGTTTTTTTTTTTTGAAACTGGAAGATAATAGACTGACTTTATTCTTCGAAAATTTCCGCTCGCCAAGCATCAGAAATGATTTTTTCGACCATTCATCATGAATGAACGCCAAATCGCGGAATCATAGCTAATTTTACTTTTTAATTTCTTGAGAAGTATTGGAATAAAATGTATCATTTCCATTATTATTCCCTAACCATAACCTGCAATATTTCCATGATATATAAATAGCTTCATACTTCTTTTGTCCGTCTAGAAATTCAGCCAACGATGAAATGTAAGTACTATGGTACAGAGCAATTGAGGTCTTAAAGAAGCTGTAAAGTGTATTCGATCATGGTATATAGCTTTCCTCATACTTATTCAACATGTCTCTGTCGTAGCCGTTGTTATATTGCTCAGTCGGCGGAGAAATCCACCAATCATCGAACCATTTGTAGAGGATCCCAGAATCCAGAAATCGTTACATCGTTAAATCGTTAGAAAAGTCGAATACGTCAATCTAAATGCTTCAAAAAGGAAAATCGCCCGGAACTATAGCTACAATAACTGGCGCGCCTTCATTTTTATTCGTCTAAACAACAAAGCGGAAATTTCTCCTGACGCCTTAGAACCCTTCGTTTTCTCGCAGCTTATTTGGTCTTCATTCTTTTCGATGTTAGAACCGATTTATGCTCACTTGATGCTTGAATGATAATGAACTGATTTGATGCATTTGCATACCGGTTTTTTCTTCACAAGCTCAAACCTTTAAGCTCTTTTATGCAAGACATGCATACTAATGTAGAATTTCCATGTACAGTGTTTATTAGGTTATTCAGCTTCGACTTCTTTTATCACAAATTGCCTCTGAAAGATCCTTCGACTGACTGTAGGAATAGTATCGTCTCCGCATTGTCTCAGTTGCAAGAGGAAAGTAGCAATCCGTTCAGCGTAATAGAACCAATAATATGATGTATAGTTGTATGATGGGATCAGAGGGGATTGCACGCTATTCAGATTGTGAAAGATCTACAAGCACTGGCAGAATACACGAATACAATTATTTCTTCGAATGGAAGCTGCTAGACAGGAAATGGAAGTATCATATGACAGTTACCAAAGGTCACCCAGGGTACTAAAGAAACATGTCACAAATCATTTTTACACCAATCTAATTAAAAAATCTGTTACTTGACCTTTCACGGGAGCCTACATTCGTGTAGTGCCAACATCAGAAACAGGAGTGAATTTAAACTTATATGTGCAAACTTATTTTGATGGTGGCGAAGCGTAACTCGATATCATTGAGAGGAACTAAGAAAAAGTCTTAGAATATTCATAAACCTAAGTATTATTTGTTCGTTCAAAAAATTTTATCACTGAACCAATAAGCACCGAATTTACTAACCAAAATCGATCAAAATTGCTTGGTTCAGATATCGTGCGATTGCGAAATTTCTTGCGAATATTATTATATGCAACCTATACTAGCTCTATGATGGAGCTGCCTCGGAAACGAATTCGCTTGCTACTAATGCACGAATGGCGCGTAATGCAGCTTGGGGCAGTGCCGGTTACAAAAAATTTTCCTCTACGCGCCTTTGTGCATGAACAGCAAGCAAATATCTTCCCTCTACAGCTTCATCTTGAAGCAAGTATGGGCAAATTATATACCGGAATTCCCGCACGAGAATGCGCAATTGAGCAGTGCCGTTAAGCAACTTTGATTACTACTGGTTAATAAATTTGGTGTTTGTTGCTCTAGTGACAAAACTTATGGAGCAACCTACTGAGAATAACGAGCTAACGTCTTTTTCTGTGGGCCATGTTTTTCTTATGGCCAGGTTCGATGATTCTCTTACTTATTTCTGTTTCACATCTAAGTACGTCAGCGCCATTAAACGGGCTGAGCATGTGACAAAGTGGTTAGAATTAGTAAACGATCGAGGTGGCGAAACACCCGCTACTTGTGGACTCGCAACTATCCGTGTACGCCGAGAGCGGGTGGACTACTACCCATTGTTAACCTTCCTGAATCCTTTACAAAATCGGTTCATCTCGCTAATTTTGACTTGCCTAGTTGTTTCCCAATGAGCTTTAGTTTTTTTTTCGCTTTTTCCACGTATTGTTACCGAGTACGTGACTTTTTTATTCTGAAAACACCCTGCGTCAATTTTTTTCTCGCTCTGGAACATCTAACATTCATCGTCCTCTTTGAAGGAGAGTATCGATAAGTATTACGGCAGCGGTGAACGTGTCAGTGTGCTTGCTATGCGATTCTAGCTTGTGTCCAAAGCCCTTTGAGATTCTTAGACTCTATAGGACTTCATCGATAGAAGAAATTGGGTGTTTTCTCTCAAACTGCACTTTGTCAAACGGCTAGTGTCTGCCGAAAAATGATGAATTGGTAGTGAAGAAAAAACGAAAAAGCGGCACTAGAAAGAGACAAAAGAGTACTATGGTATTACGTGATAAGTTTGGAATAAATGTCGCAAAATTAACAGGCTTCTTTATTTTCTCTTGAATAGCATGCTTAGATATCATTTTTTTATTTCCCAACAGTTTCAGTGGTTTCACGATTAGCTGTTATAAATAAAATTTGCAAAGTTACTCTGATCAGCGACGGGCAGAGAGAGGGAGGAGTGGCCGAGTGATTGGTTAATGGTGTGGGCTGTCAGAAAGCAAGGTGCCGGATAGAATTTCTACCCCAAAGCTCTCTGTGATCACGTAGCGACGCCTTAGTTCGGCTACCTTGAAAACTACAATAAAACTGAGCATTCGACAACGTTCATAATGAAGATGAAATATCAAGCAGCATCAAACCAAAAGGCAAAACGTTCGCAAACGTATACGAGGAGACGAATCGGTGATGAAAGTACTGGGATTAGCACGATGAAACGTGATTCTTGACTGTCTAAAATGAAGATTAGAAGGTCACGGCAACAACACTCTTCATATCGTTTTCGAGCGATTGAATCACTGATCGCACAACATACTATCGTCTTGGAACAATAGGAATTGCGACATAGCAAATCACTATCCACTTCACCATGATTGGCAACTGCCCGGGAAGAATAAACACAAATGCAGTTGCACGAGTTTCAGATTACGAGGAAAAAATTCCACTCGACCATTATGCAATATGCCACTAAGAAGTGAAGAAGGCAGTTCTCAAGTGGCCAGTGATTCGATAACCATTTTTGTGGATGCCAGTTGCAGAACAATGAAAAGAATAGAAAAGACGTAGAACAGTTTGTATGTGAAAATAGATCATCTAGATGTACTTGATTGAAATAACTCATTTGAATATGTATACATCCTGAACAATAATCACAATAAACAAAGCAACAGTTGCAACACGGCAGAGAAAAAATGGAATTTTGCAGAGTGTCTATGTAAGAATCGTTTTTTTAGAGACTACCCAAATCAAAAGCCAAAAAACAGACGGAGAAACCATAGTCATTAGATTTCTAATAATTCCGGTGTTGCCAGAATACTAGCCAGAAAACTACTGAAAGACTTTCTTAGAGTATATTTACAATCAAAAAGCAAACCTTATGAGCCTGTGAGGAAGGGAAATCTTTTGTTGAATCTACTTATTGGTTGATTTTATAGCACTTTTCTTACAAAAATTTCATACCAAAATGGCATTACTGAGAAGCTGCTCTTAACTACAAAAAAAAAAGTTTTTTTTCATTAGTCTGAACAACATTTATGACTTCTTTCGCAGAGTTTTCCTTATTTTACATTTTGCACAACCGATTTAAGCACTCATAAGCCAGTCGAAAAGTACCAAACAAGGGTTATCATTGCTACCAAATCCATGCCTCCCGTTAGTGAGGTACTCCGCCCAGATTTTCTGCCTGAGTGGAGGAATGTCGCTGTCGCCTCCCAACAATATTAATTTTTCTATTCCCATGCTCTTTTCTCCTTCTGATAACTTTAACGACTGAAAGACATTTTCAAATCGCTGATACCTTGACTGACATGCATAATTCAACATCCAGTTTCTATGTCTCACATTCATGTATATCATCTAGCACTTCATTGACGGCTTAATATGATTTTCAGTGCTTACCGGAGTGTTGATAACTTCTAACGAGAAAAAGCTTTACTAAGAATATGGAACTACTTATTCTCATTAACTCTGCATTAGATATTCCCAGCGCTAATTTGTAGAATTTGCAATGCCTACTCTCTGCTGCTGTCACTTTCGTTCATTTATTCATCTACACGCGCTACATATAAGACGCATGAAGATTTCTTTTTCTAGAAGCTGAGCTAAAAAGTCTTATCCTGTTGTCAAATCTGATGTAGAATGATCGCAAAAGAATGGCAAGGGCAGTGGAACTTGAGCATGTTTCGGTAAGTAATAAAGCTTCCATTACAAAACTCTGTACAAATTAGAATATGGTTAGCGCATACTGCTGAATTATTCAGAAAATTCCTCACTCCCTGTAGTTATATTAACCATCAAGCGAGTCCAATTGAAGGACGACTTCCACTGACCCCATGAGCATGCTGAACAGCACGCTTTTCGTGTGTAACTACTATTTTTCATTGTTCTTTTGAGCCATAGCGAACACATGAGGAGCTTCTCATTCTTCGAGTATGGTTCGGGATTTATTTTTTGGAGGCGATCCCATCTCCCATACATACCAAAGATTCACGGGATGCTTCCGATTATTGCAAAGTGCAGAATATGGCTGTCAAGTAAATTGTCACACACGAATGCATAGTTATGTCACATGTCAAAGCTACAATTAGTTCGTATCGTAATTGCATAAATTAAGGCACCATTCTTTGTGTCTAGCTGAGACTCTGAGATTCAAATTCCCGAACCGACTGCGACATCCAAAAATCTATATCCTGCTTTTGCCATCAATCAGTCTAGATCTATTATTTGAAGGAAATTCGCATGTTCGACATACTAAATGTAATCGTGTCAGCTGATTGACCTTTTGAGATCATGCATGTATTTTTCGTTCTTTCCTTATATTGGTTTAGGATAGGGTTCAAATTCAACTACATCTGATAGTACACAATCTCTTGGTAACACAATAGCTAGAAAAGTACCTCCATCTACCTTCCTATGCTTTCTGAGAACCTGAGGTTTTTATATTATAGTCAAAATTTTTTCATTCAAATTTGCTCTGATTTACTAATCATTCAAAAACACAGCTATAAGCGAAGACTTTCATGAGTTTCAGAGACCTCACCGACCAGGTCTTTTTCGAGTTTTGCGGCGATCGGGCTACTGGAAATGTTTGTCTTGCTCCTTATTGCTGATGGGTTGTGGGTTCTATGCATCATGGTGTCATTTCAAAACACATGGCTTACTCTGGACTTCAACCACTGCTGATGTAACGTTTTTGATACCATTTTTTACAGATTTCTTATTACTTTGCTTTTCGCTTATGTATCTATATTAGATCTTTTCGTTCATCAAATGATATTTTGAAGAGATATGTAGTGCTTTGAAGTTTCTAATATTTGCTATACATCATTTTCCGTTCAAAAAGAAAAACGTTTTAGAATTTTTCCTCGTTTCTTAATGGCATCAGCCATAAGCGTCTGTCATTCTCCTGGCTAATCCTAGTCACTATTGCAGCAGCATTTCCTCGAGGGACATCTGATTCCTTGTTTGTCTGCTACGCGGCTCAATTTCTCATAGCCTATTGCATGCCCCCGAAGACCTCAAAACAACATTAACGCATTCCTACTGCCATCGGCAACAGTTGTTGGAAGCGAAATTGAGAAAATCTGGGGTGTTGATTTCGACAAATGTTCGTGATCCTCTAATCGGATGCTTCTCGCTTGAACTAACTCGAAACGGCTAACGATTTCCTCCGAGCAGAACCTCCCGTTGGAGGCTCATAAGTAACGGAATTTGCAAGATTAAATGTGCTACATCTGAATTTTGAGGCTAGATTATTATTAATAAATTCAGAAATGGTAGAATAACTCAGGTGCATTTAACGGCCGGAAACATAAATAGAATAAAATTCTGAAAACGCAGTCGAAAGAAAACCTTGTGGATTGCGCATGAATGACGACAGAGTAAATGGAAAATGACAAGATCCTTGCGATGTGATAACGTGAATCATGTGGATAAATAAGATCTCACACCAACTAAGCGACTGAGTGCAACGAAAATTTGAGAAAAAAATGTATCTAAATCTAAGTCTGAACTATTTCGAACATTCTAACCCTCTCTCGAATAATCACTCCTGTTCTACGATAGTATAAATGTAATAGTTGCTTTCTTAAGCTCTTCAAGGACAGTTTTTATAGACAAACATGGATCTGTATATGGGGAGAGCGGTGGTGGACTAGTGGAGAGTGAATGAGGGCTGATAGGAGGGAAGGTGCTGGTTTGACCCGCTTTCAAGACTCTCCTGCAATCGATCAACGAAGGCCTATGCAACACCTCAGCTTGAATTCCTGCGAGATGGCTAGGAATCTGGCCGAGCAGTACATCTATGAAGGAGAAGAAATCTTCAAACCGCAATCTAGACATCACGCTCAGTGTCGGACAATCTCTGAAGAGGACGAATGCGAGGAAACGAAGCGAGTGTTAGCAGTACTGGGATCCGCACAGTAATGTGATGACGGATTGCGTGAAAAAAGATGAGAGATAGCTCTCGGCGTTGATTGATCCCTGAGCGATGCGTCAGGCATTCGCCTTCATCTAGCATCGTTTGAGGTAATTAGATATAAGTCTTGCCTTAACAATGACTCATAGTGGCCACCGATTTATTAAGTTAGTGCTGCTATCTCTCCAGACAAGTCCATTACCAATTCACCGACCCTGGAGAAATGGAATGCTCAGTGAGCTCTGAGTGCTGGATCGAACCATCGACGTTGTGTGTGTCAAAAAGCACTCTGACCGCTGTGGCAACGCTTTTCGTGTAAAATAATATAAATAAAAATGACATGGACAGTTGCGATGCGCACGCAGTTTTTACAAGTTTTTCAGGGCGAATATAACTAGAGATAAATTAGCCATTGTTTTTGGTTGGCCATCGAATTTGGTGAATTATGGAGGAGTTTATTGTTTTGTAATATAATGAAGAATGAATGACTAACTATTCAAGTGGCCCGGCTTTAATATATATATATATATATATATATATATTATATATATATATATATATATATATATATATATATATATATATATATATATATCTATATATAATATATATATAATATATAAGCACTTGACTGATAAATCGATGGTCAAAATACTTCTTCCGAGCTATTGAGATATCAAAATTATGGTTTTTACCATTTCGTGACTACAGACATTTGTCCTCCATTGTGGATCATTAAAAATGCAGGCTTAATACTGAGTTGGTGATGATGTCCTTCAATGATTCACTTACAGTTGCACCTTTGAATGAGAACATCGGTTTTTCTCAGTTTGAAAGATCCTTCTAAAGGAAGATTCTTTGCTATTCATCACAAATCGACACACACGAGCTCTCTCAGTCACATTAAGCGGCAAACCACCTACCACAAAAAACGATTCACTTTATATATGTTCACCTTACCTTTTAAGCTGAACATCAATCGAAGGCGAACTTTGATTCAAAAACGAGAAGCAATGAGCACAGTTTTACCTGTTATTCCACTGATTATCTAATAACTCAATCTAAGGTCGGTGAAGTTTTTATAAGCGCAGCTGAAATTGCGGTACTTCGTGAGGTGTGTTTAGTGAGGTGTGCTCTGTAAGAGCGTACACCAAGATGCTAGTCGATTCTACCGTGATATTTGTAAGGAAGTCAGGTTTAAAAGGTAGAGATCGTTTTGAGCATAAAGAACTGGAATCCTTTCTCTGCAGTGCAGTTTTAACTTGCAACTACAGAACTTACTGAATCAAAAATCCGATAGTATTCGAACATCAAAGAAGATTAAAGAAAAAAATCGCTAGCGTAGGTAATGCAAGCCGTTGAAATAGGTACGCAAGCCTTCACATACGCCTGTGCTCATTCCTGCAATCCGCGATCCTGCGCAACCGTGCCAACATCGTTAGAGGAACTGATATCAGACTTATTCGAAAAGATAAAACATAACCTCAAAAATCAGCAAGCTCTCGAAATTCGTTCTATCAGCCTTTGTGTGAATTTGTGTAGTCAATGGACTCAAATTCGTTCAACAACTGACGCTTTATCACCTGTCATTTACCGCTAGAAATCAAACTTTCTTGTTCATCGGTTTTTTGCAGTTATCATCACGGCCCATGTGCTCATGGCTACAATTTCGTGCCGATTGTGTTCGGTTTGATGCTTTATATAGTGTACGTGATGGAATGCTGGCACAGCAGATCGAAACTGGCTATGTTGAAAAAGGTGGGATCTCTCAATTCCTCCTTGACAAAACCTACTTTAGTGCTCGAATTTGAAGTCTTATTCCAGTCCTATCGTTTAACCTACGAGTTATAGAGGTTTAATTGCTGGCTTTTGTTACAGAAGTTTTGAAAGAATGCTTGCTGCTGCGACACTGAAAGTCAGAAAAGTGCCGGTGAAAAAGTTACTCTAAAATATTAAATGTCAGAAATCTATCATTTTGGTGTAACAAAATGAGATCAGAATATTTAAAGTTGCTTAAAATTCAGTACATATCAGCTTCATAATTCCGTGATAGATCTTTGCATTTCCTATTTTATTGAATAGCTGGAAAAATCCTACGTGACTTGATCACTAGCGTTAAAGATAGAAAAATGCAGGATAATCAAAGAACTGGTAGAGAATACTCAGGGCAGAACGGATGAGGAATACTGTAGAAGAGTTTCAAACTGGCTCGTAATAAACGAGTAATTAATCAATGAAGAAACATTTGGTTGGGCATTCACACTCATCTTATCTCGAACTATTTTTAGCAAACCTGAGATATTATGTGAGGAAAATTAGTCAGCATTCTTGATTTGATTAACTAGATACTTTTCTGCTATACAGAAACTAATAAAAAGACAATCTTTCACACTGAACAAAGACTTCCACTGCACTTTTGATAGTCATTCAAAAGCTTAGATCCCTGGCTACTGCGTTAGGTGGCCGTTTTTCGAAAAAGCCTCTCTAAAACACTGTAGTAGAAAGAGAATTTGTGACACACGCATATTCTCGCAAGACAGAATTGTCCCCTTGAATTATGGGTGACCCTTCAATAGCGTAAGTTTCCATGATTTTACCGCTGGGCTTATTTATCGGAAGGATCGTCTCACTGCAGTGTAACTGAGAAAATAAGATTGAGTTTCACTTACGCGGCCTGTCTGTTTGCTAGCTATTGTGTGGTCGGGTGTCTGCTGGTCGTGGATTCGAAACGGCATTTCGCGATCTAGGATCGATCGCGCTGCTGCTACTCACATGTGGAGTGTAATTTTTGTCGATTAATTTGGGATTTTTTTCCTCGCTTTGAAAGGAACTCTAGACAAAACGTAAAACTCTGGTGCTACAAGGTTTTTCAAACACGATTGGGTGCTTTTCGTCTTTCCAGCGATGTAAGAAGTGAATTGCACAGCCCATGTAAATTATAACTTTGTTTTGAGTGCTACAGCGTCGCAAAAAGGCTTTTTCAGGAAACGGTGATGTAGCGCAGTAGCCAGAGATTTTAAGCTTTCGAATGATTACTAACACTCTTATGAAAATTTTTTGTCCGGCGGAGGAAGTCGTTTATTCATTTGTTTCCATCTGACAAAAAAGAACCACTGGCTACTTTGTACTTTGAGCTTAACGCAGAAAATGCTAAGCAAAGGTGCGAATGCTTCTGATATAAAAACGTTTAAACTTCTATTTTTCCTCAAGATAAGCATTGTGATACTACGAAGGTTTCCGTTGACTAGCATCCAAAAATTATAGTTGCATGCAAAGAGCCATCGTTCATCGTTGAAAAAGCAAAAAACGCCTGCAAACAACTGTTTGACAATAACGGATATAGGCCTTAAAAAAACGGGAACTTTTTGACGCTTTGTAAACAATCGGTAATAACGAACCGACGTGAAGATTCTACGTTTTCCAGGCTTGTTGTTTCATGCTTCCTTATCTGCTTTTCTCCAGGCCTTGTTATCCTGACTTTCTTTCTGGAAAAAGCGAAATCTTCTGAAATGTCACTAATTACTATCTGAACACGTCTTCTTTACCACTTCGTGTCTGGTCACCACAAAAATAGCGAATTGTTAGTCAGAATATTTGCACTTCAAACAAATCACTGGAATGACTAGAGAGTATTCAGAGTACTCACTTGATAATTGTTCTTTGTTAAGCAGATATGAGGCTATTAGCACTAAGATTTATTGGATAATATACAGTACAACATCGGCCAACGTTCGAGGAGTATCGCCTTCTTTAGAGCCTCTTAAAGTCAAACTAACTCACAATCTACCTAGTGAGTTACATTCACGACCGCAGCAGAAAATCTCAATGCACAAATATTCGTCCACATAGTGAACAGCTTCTTTCAGGCAATCACCGCTTTGTTTTTTTTTCACGTCCTTCAATTATATCTTGAAAGCAAGCCGTACAGACTCCTGCACGGGTCAGGAAAGTGCCTTGCTCAGATCATAGACAGCCTAAGGTGTGACGTGAGATCACGTTTCATAAGCAGGCACTCCTCAATGCGATTCATTCCTAGACATTTGTAATTTATCCCGAGTTGCTCAAAAGATCTACACGCTCATTCTCTGTATTTAAATTCAAGTGAAAAATCAAGTCTTTCTTCGCGATGAGATTTCTAAAGGTGCAATGCTTATTTCATTACTTTGAATTCTATTTTATGACTAGCGATGAAAGCTTAACCGAAAGCGCAAGAAGTGCTCGTCTATTTTGTGTACCATTTTCTCTCACCTTTTCTTAACTCTTAAATATTTTTATTCCTTATTTCATTGTTATTAATGTTAAAATTACCAGTAATGCTGCTGTTATTGTTGCTATTGTTTTTGCTATTATGGCTACATAAATATCTCTAAATTTGATTCTGCATCCTCTTCGCTCTTCGTTGGTAATTCATTGGATTTCTAAAACGCTGATAAAAGGGAGAGAAATGATTTTTTTTTGCGACTTTGGTTTGACATCAGCTTTTTCAATTTTCTCCGTTCACAAACCTTCATTTTGGTGCCATGTTTCGAGAGAAGCAGGTCAAAATTGAATCTGAAATTCCTAATTCTTACACTGATGAGGCACAGATTTGCTTAGATTCGAGTCGAAGACGCCCTACAGTATCTGAAATCGCTCCGAAACTCATTGCCAATCGTGTGGTGGAAGTGCATCTGTTATCACTACGTTCGAAAAAACGCGGCAGGTGACACGGTACGGTGCTTCTACTTTGGAAAGCTCGGTTTTTTTCTGGAGAGAGTGTTTGTGTTTGCACCAGAGAGAGTTTTCTAATGAACTCCTGACTCATTTTAGGTATCGCAATGGAGATGCAGTGCCGACTACTCAGGTTTACTACGAACGTGTCGATTCACATTCTGCCGGAAATGTCTTCATTTACGACGTTTGTGGCGTGAAGGTATAATGAATCCATTAAAGTCTTGTGGACTGGCCTTGTTTAACTGAGAACCTTATGAGAGGGAAACGATTAAGAGGAAGTTTGTTTCTAACGAGACATCAATTATGAAATCTCCTTCACACGTAACAACAACCTCGTTTCAAGCCCAACAGGGCAGCCAATAAGATTTAAGTGGATGAAATTTTGGTGCCAGAGTTTTGATTGAATTCATTCATTCATGGTGCTCAGTACGGCAGGCGTCTTTGACGTCAGGCGTGACTCGAACTCGCATTTCATCCTCTCAGGGAGCGCGTGCGTAACCAATTGCACTACCGACTCCTCTTTTGCGTTTGTTGATAGTTGGAAAGAAGGTGAATACTTCCAGCATATTACAGCTTAGAAAACATCACTGGCACTGTGCCGCCAACCTAACGGCCCATTCAACCTTCCAAATCTGCTGTTTAAAATTCAGATTCTGAATTGAAGAAAAACTATCGGCAAGTACCATTCGCAGTTGAAAGAGGAATAAAGCGCTTAGCATTGGTCAGCCTCTTCAATATCGTTTATGATTTTGATTTCATTCGTGACATCGCAGAACTAATCGAACGAATATTAGCCCATGCATTAACTCAGAGGCTCCACCAATATGATATGTCACTATTTTTTTCTTCCCCAACAAGTTCGGTATGAATTTGTCGACCTGTAGCCATAGAGGGAGTGTGATATAGTTTGTGACTCTGTGTTCATCGTTGAACACTTCTGAGCTAAACGCACCTTGAAAGCATTACAGTGTGCCACAAATGTCGACAGTTGACGATTTTAGGACATTTCGAAGTCTGTCGTAGACATTGAACGCTTTCCTTTGACGAGAGTCCGGGTGAATCGAGGTTTTGTCTTTGCTTGCATTCAAGCGGCAAGAGAATTCGAACAACAAAGAACAAGATTCTTCAACGAAAACGAGACAAGAGATGACTACATGGAGGTAAACATAGCAAATTTTCACAAAAAAAAAACTCCCCACATCTCTTTACCAGAGCAGTGAGTCATAATTTTTGACAATCATGGGAGTGAATTAAAGTCGCTTTGTGGAGCTTATGACGCTTGTGCAAGAAATCTTGTCGGATTTTAAAGGAAATCGTATCGTTAAGACTCATAAAAAAGCTGTGATTCTAATTATTTTAACCCAGCATAATATTGACGCTTACGAAATCTCCTTTTGAGCCGAAAATGATGCGGCTTCATTAAATCATCATCAATATTTATTTTTGGAAATGCTTCCATTTTTTATTAAAGGCGGTTTCACTAACTGTCATTGAACTTTTTGATGTAAAGGGCCTCCGGTTCTCATATCATTACTCGGTCGTTATGGTCAGGTTGGAAAGAAAATTAGCTTATTTGCTATATATCTCCAATGTCAACACTTTGATGGCAAATTGCATACGCAAGAGCTCGAACATGCCTAAATACAAGCCGTTAATCCGTATGATGTAAACACGTGGTGTTTCCGTTGTAGATGAATCAAAAACGTTGACGTTGATGGTCTTGTTGTACAAAATACTGCACCATTTCTTTTGACTCCTTTGAAGTAAACCTAGACAAGTAAAAACCACTAGCTGAGTAAACCGATTACAGCTAATGCATCGGAAAAATTTCCTTCTCTTCTCCCATCATATCAGAATGAATTTAGGCGATCAAACATAAATTTTAAATTTTTTTTGAAACCCATCAACAGAGCATTTAATTTTCCATTTTAACAAGTCTACAAAAGTAGAATCTACATAAGTTCTTTATTTCACTGCTTTTTAACAGTGGTGTGATGGTATAAATCACATCGAAGAATGCTGAGTGATATGCAAAACGTTCTATGATAGTGTTCGTCGTCAAGAGTTTTTCCTGATAAAGTTTTACTTCCGCTGCTGATCACTATCCACTCGCAACCTTAGCAGTTTTTTTCAACATTTTCTGAAGTACTTAAGAAGTTTGGAACATCATTGACCTATATATGAGCCTCTAATTCATCAATTCAAGAACATACACAAGTTTCGTAGATTATCCTGGCAATTTCGAGTGGTAAAGCTTCTTCGTATTGAAATTAGAAAGACGCGAAACTTTTGCAGTTTCCAACTTAAGCGAGACGGCAACAAACGACAATGATAATACAATGAGAAACACCATCATCTCCTGTTAGATGAATTCTTACTTATTCAATCTCTACTATCATCGAAATGTAGATCTTAATGCAGAAAAAATCAAGGGAAAGTTTTTTATTCTTCCAAAATTCAAAAATAAAAAATCTCATTGAAGGAATAAAGCAATGTTTCTGGTTAGCAAAGAAATTATACATTTTTTCGTACTTTTTTAACACTGTAAAATTCACTGCGGGTTGAAATATATTGACTTGGATTCGGTGCCTGCCATTCTCGCTCTTTTCAAGTTATATGCCTTTATAGGACAAATGTAAAGCTTTGATGTCCGAATAGTCATCAACACGTTAGAAGATCTTAGCTGAGCTTTCGACTGCTTCAAATTAACTGGCATTGTTACTATCATTTCTAGTTAGTGGGCTTCCTATTGCACGTCAATTCAAATGATTGATTTTGGACATACAGTCATAGAAGGTGATGGCAGTTTATTCCCATTAAAAGCAATGAACACCTCAGGTCAGAGAAGGAATGGATCTTTCCGATGTCTATCAACTTGAAGATGTGCTTGTTTTTCGCGGATCTCCACCGTGGTTTCTTCGCCCATCGGTTTTCTGGTCAGTTAACAATAATTTTCCTTCTTGATTCAGTCATAATTCACCGAAATTACTTTACGAGTGGGAACTCCCAAAAAAGGAAGGTTTCTCTTAGATGAATTCACAAATGTTTCTTAGTTGATGCATGTGTGTATGTATGTATGTACGTATGTACACATGTGTGTGCGCATGTGCATGTGTGCGTGTATGTATTGGTCATATCTGCAACTAATGACCATGAAATGTTACTGCAAACAAGTGAACTATATCACCAACAGCTCATGACGTCAGTACGCGCTAGGAACTTTACCATTTATCGTGTTTTCGAAGCGTGTAAACAGCATTATCCAAGTGCGTTCAGAGTGATTTTTGTTTACTGAATGTTAAGGATCCTGTCGCTACTACTACTCTCATGGCCTTTGCGAATTTACGCCGAATGTCGAACTGCGATGTTGAATTATCAAGTGACAAAGCTCTTCGGCACTTGTTACCTCAGGTATCCTAGACATTGTAATTTTCCACAACCATTATCACATAAATCACATAAGATTTTTTGATAAGGAGACGGCTAGGGTATCGCTATTGATGCAATCTGTTACGAGCACAGTGATGGTTGAATCGCGTACCCAGCTCACCGAGCCCTTCGTTCCACTCGCAGCTGGGAAATTGATGTCATAGTTGTGTTGAGAAAGGTTCCCTCTTTATAATCATTGGAAGCGCACTAGTCCGGTTATCTTAGTACTACAAGGTGAATCAAATGCAACAAATAACATTTCTAACAAAACGAGAATCCTTATGTATCAGCCGAGGTGGCACGTGAGGAGTTGAAGGACGCTCGTGAATGGTGGATACGAGGAAATAAATCGAATCCAGGAAGCACTGAGATTAGCGGCAGTAGATGTGAAAGGCCTGACGTGAACGCAAATGATTTCCTAGAACTCGCTGAAGTGTCATCAAAACTTTGCTTCACCAACCGTTTTCAGAAATCGTGTAAAATTTAGAGTTGTAGAAACGGATTTTGTTATTTGCCAGCAACATTCAAACACTTTACATAGTTGATTATTTTTTCTGTTCTTAACGTAAAGTTCATTCGTCCAACTTTCCAGTGTTGTAATACTTTCTGCGCAAGAAATCCTCTGAACCCAGTTGACTCAGTCCTACTTTATCGCAGCACAAAACGTTTATCACACTTTTTCATGATGAATCTCATCGTACACAAATCTCGCAGTGAGGGAACTTTGACGTGATTATAAAACGTCATCAATTTGCTTCCTCATAAAGAGGATGAAGAAGATGAAGATCTCGGCGTTGATCAATCCCTGAGGGATGCGCCATGCATTCGACTTCAATTTTTAACTTCGTTTGAGGTGATTGAATGCACATCTGGCCTGTACAGTGACTCGCGGTGGCCTCCCGCTAAACCGAGTCAGTGCTGCTTATCCTCCCAGACAACTCTGAGACCTGTCTGGTACCAATTTACCGACCCCGGAGGGATGGATGGCTTGGTGGGCCATGAGCGCGAGATCGAACCACTGACCTCGTGTGCGACGCAGAGCACCTCTAACCACTGCGCCATAGCGCTCGTATAAAGAGGATATGAAACCAAAATATAACCATATTTTTCCAAGTTCAAACACTTTTCTCTCTTTCTAACGTATTTTTTTCCTCTGTAACTTTTTCGCTTTTATACTTGTTTGTCGATGGTTAGTGATTTTAGTACTTCGCGAAAGCTTGTCTCTTGTTTTTAACGGAGAATTCAAATCAAAATGATTTTTTCTGAGATTAAGCGAGACCATACTTTTGAGAAAGAGGTAATAAAAGGATTTTTTCAGACGCAAGCGATTTGCACTTGCTTCACTAGATAATGTAGAGCTAAGAGTTTTTCTAGTTCTGTCAAGCTTGCAAGTGAAAATCGTGAATGTGATCTCAGTTCGAATATTTTAAATGTGGAACCGAATGTATCGTCTCAGAAAAAAAGCAACACATATTGACCGGGGCATTTATCTACTTCAGAAGAATAGTGGAGATGTTGGAGCGAACGAAATGTTCATCGGTATCAAACAACAGCGTCTAGCAAGATTTTTTTAGTGTCGCGAACATTTCATTTACAAAATACAGGAAGCATATATAATCTCCTTTCAATTTACTATCACCAACTTTAGGGTCGCAAAATAGCCGAAACATTGAGGCAGGAAAAATCTTTAATTACACGGTCAGTGACAGTACTTGCGCGCCATTCGAAAAGTTACTGCATGGGATGTACTCTTACACTGAACCTACCGATGTGAAAGTTGTGACTCCATAGAAGATAATAAAATTTCGAGTCTCTCATGCAACAGAATGTTGGATTTTGCTTTCTTTCGCACTCATCTGTTATGGTGGTCGACCGCTACTCTACTTCTATATGTACGACTAATCCTTTTGACGAAAAGCTATCTATGTTTTTTGACTAAGACAGTTTCCAAGAAAATATGAGGCTTATGATGTAGTGCGGTTTATAAACAAACGTTCGATGCCTTAAAGGCCACTCACAAAAAGTGAACAGGGGATGGTGACTTGTGGAAGACTACTATCCCTTATACATGAGCCTACGAAGCTTATCTTGTTCAAAATCAATCATTATTTTATGCTTTCGCAAGGCTATATCTCTTTTTGGTGGTCTATATTCTTCATCACTGTGATGGTTTTTCTTGAAAAATGGTGAAAAACGTTTCGGCATGTTCGCCTTTCTCAGAGTCTGCACATATTATTGTACCGTAACTCGTATAGTTATGAAGAATATCATTACATAGATGAAGAACCTGTGGTTTTCGTAAGCCTTAATTTACAAGAGAAAAACCACTCACCGTGTCATCTAGTCTAAGGATTACCTATGCAAAAAACGTTCAGGCTCTGAATAAGGCGAACCCGCCAAAACATCAGTTAGTAATCTTCAAAAAGACTGTTGATAATCAAAATACCAACCTCGCGAAATCTCAAAATGAGTATTAGTTCTCAAGCTATTTTCCCTTCTCTCAGGTTCTTGTTTTTATCAAGCCGAGGTTCAGGAAAGTCAGTCTTGCGAGTATCTTGTTCATTTACAGCTACTTCTGATGAAATAATTCTAAATGAAACGTTTCAAACTTTTCATTCGACTTCAATTTATTCTTTGTGCTTTCATTTCATTCGTGCACGCCTGAGCATTGTGTAAGCCTCAATTGCCTACTGGGTTTTTTTCTAGAAAAAAAAAACCGAATCGTCAAGAAAAAACTTTTAACGGCGAAAGTACTTGCGTTTATTCTGAAAAATTACTTTCAAATTGTTTTGTTTATTTATTATGTTTTGTTGAGATTATTTGTTGAGATTCGACCATGTTTTTGTTTTCTTCAGTTGCACAGTACAGCCAGGGACTTCTCATTTCAGTCCGTCTTCAGTGAACTATACTGGTCCGTTAACTAGAACCTCCACTATGGAGACGGTGGAATTGGAAGCGGCTCTGCAAAGAGAACAATACTTCGTTGTTCCGTCGTATTCTGAAGCAATGCTGATGCCAAACGCGACAGTCGTAAGATTTCAATAATAGGCTAAAAAAAACTCTGAAAAATCCATAGCGTTGTGTGTGCTTCATACTTATTTCATGATATGCGCAATGTAACTATCACTAAATAAGTTCTCTTGACTCTCTTTAACGGTTCCGCTCATAATCGTAATTCAGTCCTTTGTCGTCAAAAAAACCACATCTAGCTCCTAATCCTTTTGTGGTGGTTAGATCAGTACAGGTACTTTTTAGGAGAATTTAACCCTAACCTCATATAGCGATAGGGCCCCATAAGTCATCGTATAAGCCAAATATTCATTCAGTCACCTCTACAATGCTACAGATGAAGTCAAATGCAAGACACATCTGAAAGCCACCAATCGGTTTGTTTTCATTTTTGTTACACTGTCCACTACACCTCAACTGGAGTTTGTGCCCATTTGATGGTGTATTAGAAAACTTGATGAACACATGGAAATCGAGATCGTGTGTTCGAAGCACTTCAGTTTCGAAATGTTGCTTAAAAATCAAAATACTTTTGTATTTTTTGTTCAAAACCTTGGAGTAATCGCAGCTTGCATTCTAAATAAAAAGATCTTGCACAGATTGAATCATTTTTCCCTGTGTATTAGCCTATATCAGACTGGGCGAGAACCACACACAATTTCAGAAGGAAAACTCTTTCATCAAGCTTGGTTTAGAAAATTTTGCATTTGCATCAAACTAGCCTTTTCTTTTCGAAGTGTGTTATGAAGCTGTTGGTGCTCATTAATCTCCGAGGAATGTGCATTTGAGTTTATCAAACATCGCTAGAGATGACAGAATGCATCTATGGTTCGTACAATAACTCTAGTAGCATACCGAAGCGTCATGTCAGTGCCACTTATCCTTTCACACAAGTCTAGTGTCAAATAGCCGATCTAGGAATGATAGAAACCTTCGTGGGCTTGTGGAACGGAGTCGAAGTAATGACCTTTGTGTGCTGCAGAGTACCTCTAATGCGCTACACCTACCTTGGAGCAAAGTGTGTCTTACTCAGATAGCGCGGTTCTATAAATTTTTAGAAGTCGGTGATATGCCCTGAGATGTTCAGAAATCTCGTTATACGTTGGGTGAGCTTTACACCTATTGTTTTCTAATTGTCATAGTATTCTTTTTCACCATTTCATTTTTTTTTTCATTTTTTTACAGTAAAGGATGGAAACCGGTCACAGAATCGCTATATTGGTGGCGAACTCAGCAGGGTGTCAGTTGTAGAGCGCACTTCATCTAACGCCCAATGAAATTGCTAAAGTCATCGATTTAGTGAATAGGAAACCGTAATGATTAATGATCGTTACAGCAACCAAGCTTCATTTTACGATTCTAGAATAGTCGACGCTGAAAAGGCGGTTACATCGATGACGTCAGCCAGGCTTCTCACGCGCTCGGAGGAGAAATGCTGATTCATTTAGATCGTAACAAACTGGAATTTATTAGAAACTATCAAAAGCAGCAATTGCAGCACTTCCTACTCTAGGACCGTAAGAAGTAATTGTTTCACCAAAAATGCTTAATTGGTAAAAACATCGTACTCCTACAAATAGCGATGCCTTGCTCTTCTGAGTGTGGTACGCATCGAAAAAATTCACCTTGAAAAAATTGTGCCTTATAGAAGATAACGAAGCCAAAGTCATCTCCAAAATGCATTTCCGTGAGATGAAAATCACCCGAAGAACAGTCTATTGGAGCGGATTGTGTTGCAAAGCTTTTCCATCAGAAGAAGATTCAAAATATAATATGTTAGAGAAATGTACAGATATGCAACTTATCCGGTGTCTGGACATAAGCAATCATTCCTCATAATGCACTGAGTCGTAATTTTATACTCTATGATTTTGAGTCCTCGTCGATTCTTATGCAATACACAATCGAACATCTATCTATTCTTTCAAGGAATTATATGAATTCAAATTATATGTTCAATTTGAGCCGTTTAGACCCTCGTCGATCCGTCTGAGCCTCGAGTTTTCTCGCATCCGATACCGATTAACAATGAACAACTCGTACTTCCAAATTACGGAGCACTTGAGGACGAACTAGATGAAGTTCCTGAAATGCGTCAAATTAGCGGCAGCAGAAGCTTGAACTTCTTGCAAGCAATGAGGAGGTTGGACTCTTCTCAAAAAAATTCTTTTATGATGTGTTGCACTTGATGCTTGATAGGAGAAACTTTGCACGAAACTATAGTAAGCTCTATCAATGTTTTTCCATCAGTTCAATTGCGGTCTATTGCGCCTGGAGTATTACGAATGAGTCCACCTAAAAGTTATGCGAGCTGATTTTCTCGTGAACTAAAATTTTTGCTAAGGTGTGCCCTACTTCTCATCAGTGGAATTTTCGAAGAACATAAGTCAAACGCCTAAGCAGCACTTCTAATAAATTTCGAAACTTTTATCTCCTTGAACATTCAGAGATCCGATGCCTCGTGTGGCGCTGGCGATCCCGTTGCAAACTTCTCGCGCTGCACCTCCTAGGTCGCTATCTATTGCTGGTCTTTCTGGTTGGTCTAGCGGATATCATCCGATCGGCGGTAGTCCGGTGAACGACCGCACACCTCTTCTGGATCCACCCGATGAGCCGCCTCCAAGTTATGAGGTAGGATTATAGCAGGAAAAAACAATCTTGGCGCGGCCAGTAACAAGCGGTGATTATCAGTAATATCATGACGTAGGACATATAATGAGCCATATAGGTACGGGTTTCAGTACACCGCTACTTGCTTACACTGGGGTTAAGTCATTTTCTGATAGTGATTGTGCTGATAGCTCATCAAATCAAAGAAGGAGACGAAGTTTTGGTGCGCTGAGATGCGTAAATCAAAGCGGCGATCGCTTGCTGCGTGCGAGTGGTGCTGCTTCTTCTCACAATACAACGCCCTGATCAATAAATCTTCCGTTAGAAATTAAATATTGAGCTTCTTCCGTACACCGCAACAGGACGGCTCTTCACGGAGTTTTGTATGCAAAAATGGGAATTATTCTCGTTCACACTGGTCATAATTATATGATATCGCTACATCTAAACTGCTCCTGTGCAGTTTCCAAAAAATCGATCAACTGAGAACACTCTTTGTAGAAAAAAAAAGTTATTCGGAAGCAAATTCTCCTAAATGTGCTTTGTACAGGGTACTAATTTGTTTATGAATTCAATATTGTTCAAGTTGCGACGAAGTCCAGTCGAAATTCTGGGTCGACTATCCATATCCACTCACTCAGCTGGCCACCATCATGTCTCGATTAAACTCCCTCATTCTTTTCAAAAATAAAGATCACCTATTGCTTTGAGCACAGTCAGTGTGGAAGATCGATGTCTTCAAAAAACTACGACGGGTACGAAGCTCTACACTGTTGAGATGCTAGTAAATTTAATGTTATCCAAACACCTAATTGTAGAAAAAGTCCTGTTGTATTTTCAAATTATAGAAAAGATTTATCTGCACACGAATTAAGCTCAAGCAAGACTCAAATAATAACCGAAGTAGTCTCCTTCTGCATCAGCATTCAGTCTCTTGCAAGATGTGCCAAATCTCTATTGGATCACAATCAAACTCGTCAGCCAACATCCGACAACTCATGAAACTTCTTCGATTCCCTTGGCGACTGCTTGGCGATCGACTGAGCCTCTTTCTCTTGGCTTGTCGGTCAATCGGTCTCTTTCTTTACGAGATCACTTGAACCAACGCTGAGTTGTCCAAACATCGCAAATTTCGTCAGCATACGCCTTGCAGAGCTATCGATGAGTCTCAGAAGCGTTGACAGCCAATTTGTAGTGGAAGTGGAGCAGCAGACGAATTTTTCCGTTGAGAAGTTCCATTCTGAAGGATGTGTAGGCATATGCTATATCATTCAGTGCATAAGAAAAAGAGCTTCCTGATGAGCTCAAGTTCGCACAAATACATGTGCAAAAATCATCTTCTCAGGCAATACGACAAATCTTTTTTATAACCCATTGTTTACAATCACTGCCATTAGATTATCAAGGAATTGAAGCCACATCCTTGGTCTAAATTATATTGAATGTATTGACGACTGGTACGATTTTCAGACAAATACAGTAGGTGTTGATGAGAAATCAGTGTCTGACAATAGGTATCGTGTTCAGACCCAGCACAGGCCTAACAGACCACCACAGTCAAACGTCCCATAGGCTCACTTGAGGCTCTGCTGAGAAGAGATTTGCTTTGAGCAATAAAAATGACCTCATAACAGGCGCTTGACGTCGTGATATTATAATTGATTGGTATGAACTCGGCGCTCCTCCAGAATCAATTTTCAATTATAAAATTTTTCCATTAAATTTACCACCAGTTCAGTTTCTTTACGAGATCTTTTTTTTTGAGATTCTTCTCAAATCAGCTTTGCAAATAGTATACCAAAGTCATCACTTTGGACCTCTCGGATTTCTTTGCTTCTGCCTTATGTGTATTAGAGTCCATAGCTCTTTTATAAAGATGAGGAATTTTCTAATAAAGGTAGGGACAAATCTATAACTGACATTTTCTATGCGTAATAATGATAATTTGTTTAAATTTCGCATATGCTCCGCAATGGAAGCAATTTTCCTTTGGTAACATTGCGATTGGTCTGGAGGCCCTAGTAGCAGTACTTACTGATTTGAAAAATATTAAAATAAAAAAATATAAAAGAATATGTATAATATATAAAAGAACGATATCATGCTTGGAATAGCGGTTGTGTTGGCTTTTCAGATTCGTTTTATTTATTAGCATTTCTGTTTTAATATTATCATTAGAGGCAGCATCGGAAAAGTATTCTTTTCAGGCAGCACTACGAATGTGTGCACCGTTATACGATCGTCTACGTCGGTCTATTTCTTCACGCCTGAATTCGATCTCCCACTCGAGTTCCAAGGAACTGAAAGCACAAAATGAATACGGTAACAGTCGTGGCTGTGCTCGAAATAGCAAGGATTACACTGATCGTGACCCAAATGCGCTATAGTTGGCTGTTGATTATGACAGAGTGTCGAGACGACGCACATCTGGAGAATCGAATCCTTAGCTTTTAGGATCTTACGACTTTGACAGTCAGCTCAACAGGGTGAATTTTGCAGTCACGTTACTCACCTTTCACGAAATCACAACACCAAAATTCAGTGTTGACCATATTGTGTTTTAGTTTATCAAGACTTCAATTTTACAAATCCTCAGATTATTTGACCACTTTCAAAATGGTTTATTCGAGTCTAATCTTCGGAGAGATACAATTTCTTATGCTCGATCTCACTTCTTCCGGACCATTCAATTCACTTTACACTCCGAACCACCGCCATTGCTCAAGCCCCTCACTGGAAACACTTTTTTGCTGTTTTTCTCTCATGTATTTATTACATGTTTCATGGAGTAGAAAAATCCGTGCAGGTGTTACGATTCAATTGTTCAACAATAAAGTTATGTTATAAACGTGATGTTACAGTTCGAGAAAAAATTGGACAGAATGCCGACAAACACTGGCATCATGGTCTGATTCCTATATGTCAGTCTCAATATGGCGGCAGTTCTTTGTCTGTTGTCCCTCTGTGATTTGCACGATATGGACGTTCTAGGGCATGAATAGGTACCGCTAACTAACGGCAACATCACCGACCGAGAAAGGACGAGATCATATTCCACAACTGACACCGTAATTCTGAGTGAAGAGGGAGGTGGAGTGTGATGGGGTTGAGATGAACGGGTCTAGCGAAAGGATCACATTGGCTGACACCACTATTATTAGCTATTGATTCGCCTCAATTCATTATTCATGCAACGAGCCATATGCCTCTGAAAGGCTGACGTGATATGTTTTATATATTGTACTTTTCTTTCGAGCAGAAAAATCAGGATTTAAACTGTACAAGTAGTCTGCTAGCATCCGAATCTCCAGTTATTTTTTCCTATCATGCTGTTTGTGAACTAGTCTGATGAAGTTGCCAACTAAACTGCCCCTGGCGATGACGGCTAAGCGAAAATGCACTTACTTGATAGCGCAGTCGTCCTTTTTTTTTTCATATTGCAGAAACTTTTATGTCTGAACATCTTTTGCGTTATACATGATTTTTCTGACTGTATTTTTGAAAATCCTAAGATTACTTGATATTGGGGCACGGCTATTCAGTTGTTGAATTTATTTCTATTCGTTTGAGAACAACTTATATCGAATTTCATCGTAGTCAACAAACAAACAAACAAACAGAAGACAGTTTATCTATGAGATTACGTTGCAATTTTATCGCAGCATCGGCCAACAACCGTTATAATTGTTAATATAGATTTTTTTGTCATTTCATCTATATCGCTATAATTTTCACAGTGATCATACTTTGACATTGTTCTTACGAAGTATGCGCTTAGTAGCCGATAACGATTGACTAGTGGTGTACTGCACATTGGATGGCCCACGTTACAATGCAACTTAATAGGACGAAGCAGCTTTGAAGTGCCCATCTCTTTCAGAGTTTTCCATCTTGTAAAATTAGCACAGTATGTTAACAAGTCCTTAAGTTAAGCATTAGTATCCATTTATTCGTGTCTTTTGATTTGCTAGTCAATGCTTGACTACTGCTCATCTAAGTCAGCGCGGGGCCGTTATAGTAATTTCCGGAACCGACTTCCTATTAATTTCGCATTAGTAAACGAGTAGGAGCCCTGTTGAACAGAGGCCGACTTTTCGGTGGTCGCTACTTCTTACAGCTTGGAAAAATTAAATCGATTGACATTGCGATTGACACATATTAACTTGACATTGCATACCGATTTTGACTTTCCGGCCGTTATGCTTGTTCTTTTGCTGTCCAGCTTTTCTGATATGGTGCCTTTCACTTAAAAATACATGATACTGTGAGAGCAAAGAGCTTACTTTTGATACCATATTTGCACCAGACACTATGACCACATAAGGTCGAAGTTTCCCAGTGTCGGGTTGTGACTGATTCTCAGATGAGGCGGCATCTGAACAGATGCCTTTCGACGAAACCGATATATCAAACATCGTAGTAGCGTTGACATGTAGGGCAGCACTAATCGACACAATCGCTCAGAATTCATCACTTTCTCCTCCTGGAGTTACGAATGATAACAATCAAGCCCTCTTCCGAGCCCACTTCAATCGCCTCTAGGAAAACTACTACTATAACTCAAGTCTTTCAACTATCTTTAAAGAAATCGTAGATAGTTAGGAAGGCGTTTTCGTCAAAATTTGGTGACACAGTGTATTCGAGAAGACTAAGCGTCAAATTCAGTCAATAGTATATCACAGTATTGACAAAGTATTGTCGTAGAAAGGTGCTCATCATTTCGTGCAAAATGCAATCAAGAATAAGGAAAAAAAGGATACTTGATAATAAAGTTGGTTTAGAGCACAGACAATTCGCGTTAATACTCTTCTTGGTTATCTCCGTACACCTTGACAGTGTACTCTCATTAAATCGACTGTTTCTCAAACCTCGTAATAAACATTCAAAATAAGTGTACACTCAATATCATTGTATAGAATAATAAAGCTTTAAGCATTCTTTTTTGGAATTATTTTGAATGTTTTTTTTCGGCGTTCTAAAAAACAGTCGATTTTTTGATTCAGTTTTATCTAACAGCAAAAATCCATCGACTGAGAGGTGGTGATGGACCAGTGTCATTGTACACTGTGCCATCACCACATACGCCTCCCTCCTTGCTTCAATGTAGGGCTGAATGTGGGGCGGGGGTCACTAAAGAGGACGAACCTCCGAAACACCGGTGTATGACCCTGGCGTATCAAACTCGTTTTTGAGCGTAAAGCATTCTTTTTTGTATAGAATAGTCTTAACAGTTTTATGATTGAGAACACTGAAAATAAGAGTAGCAGAAATACTCACAGGAGACCGAAACTGTAAAAAGATAAAGATAAAGTTTGAGACTCAAGTGAAGCTCAATTTATAGATGGCTCGTATCACCACCCTCTTGAGTATCGGTCAATTTTTTCATGTTACTGTTTGAACTGGAGAAAAAGATTAAATGTTCGTCCGCCAGTATCAGACATCTGGCCCAAAAGTATGACAGGTTGTATCCTCGAGTAACCAATTCCAACTAAGACGAAATTTTACGAAAGGCTCTTCGTAGGGTATCGCAATTGATTCAACTGGTTTGGCGAATATCCTGTGATATAGTATAATAATATCCTATCCTGAATAGTATATTCTGTGATGAGATTGGTAGGGTGACCACACCGCAGCTATGTTGAGGCAGATACACCAAAAATGAGTTAAGCTGATCGAGTATGTCGCCAACGATCAATATTGTTAATTATTCTGGAACGAAGCTCTATCTTTAGACTGACATTCCATTAATATTATGACCAATTTGCAAAATATCGTTTGTAATAGCTAGAAATTGGGAGTTTTTGTTTGTGAATATATTGATGTGATGTCCAAACTAGCGCTATTCAAAAAGTACGGATGCGTTGTTCATTTTCGAATGTGTCAACAGCTGAAGCCATATCAGAAAATATAAACATTTACCGAAAAAATCTCACTCGATTACAGAATAGATTTCTCCTCGTGAACTTATTCACTTTCCCCTACACCACATCCCCTCCTCCATACAAGCATGGACGAGAAGATCTGGTGCTGGGTGAATTCATGTAGAAGCCTCATGTAAACCTGAAACTTATCAGAAATCTTGTACATCCTCCTCAATCGCCGTGTAATTGTCAGATATCTTCCTATACAACTGGTATAATGCATCTATCGAAACAAGATAGTTAGTTCATACCGATTTCCTCCAATCCTATCTTGACATTCTGAGTTGGACATTGACAATGCTCTTGCACCGGCCTTCTTTTCCAGCGGCCTTCTTCTGTCCGACTGATGAATACTGGATCGATGGCTGTCCAGGATCTAAGGGACGTCGATGCACAATCGATCGTCTTACCGTAACCTGGCTAATCTTCGATCGGCTATTATTTACGAGCCACACTCCGTGTCAACGAAATCGCACATTCGGTCGACGTCGTCTTGCTCCGCCCCTTTTTGTTGGGGCTTCCCCATGCAAATGGTGGCGATACTGCGAGGGAAGCTCTTCCCAGATTACAACGTCCATTCATTGTTCGCCAGCTATTGTCGGACTCGTACAGCATCCCTGCAAGGCCGCGTTCCTCGCCACATCACACGCGTTTCACCAAATCTCTCGAATCATCTGTCTAACTGTTAAGTGAAGTATATTTATAGCTCATTACGGCACAATTGCATATAAACTGAATTAGACTGACTAGATGACGCTGATCTGGTTATGATGTGGTGTGTCAGACTCTATTCTTTCCCAAACTGCAGCAGGAAAGCTGTCCGTCAAATTGTGGACCACTTTATTACTCCGAATTATTCCAGACACAGTAGCTAGTGCATTTACTTTCCTTTTGTTATTTTCGTAGAAAATTTCATGGAACGCTACTTTGGTTGGAAATTGATTCATAATTGATCGCCAGATGTTTCTATTCTGCTATCGTCAGCATATGGCGCGCTTTCCTGTCTCATTTGGGGCATAAGTTTTTCGTACATGAGCTCAATTATCATAATTTCCTCGCTAACACTTGAAATTTTCGAACAGTTAAGAGCCTATTTTGTATTTGTATATTACATCTTCTACCTCTTTAGTACGTTTCGAAGCTCAACTGCATTTTCAGCGATCGTTTAGTACTTCCAAGAAGTGTCTTGAGCGAAGAAGCCGGTTACTTATGTATTTCGGGAAGCTCTCAAATATACAGTATAAATTGTTTGCAGCAGTTTTCTAAAGAAGCCACTTAATTTTTTGTTTTCAAGACACGTAACCTCTGACTTTGTCGATTACGGCGAAGTCGTTGGTCATTGTTGAGATTGGAAAGCCGATGTCCACGATGTCAGTTCATCTGTTCTGTTGCCCTCCTTCGCCTTCGCCATAATTGCACGTTCTTTCTGAAGGCATTGTCGCCGTCCGATTTCATCGCTCTTTCTATATGTAATTCAGTCCTTGGCGAAATCTCATCTAGAGATATCAAATCTTCCCCGAACTAGCCGTAAACTTCAGCCGACCACGTAGACTCCAAATACCTAACTAACCGACAACTTCACTGGCTCATATTTACACTGTATGACCCTGAACAGACGAGGCCTATCTGCCTATGCGAATTTACATCATTCAAAGCAGATTTATTGCTATTCCGTCTACAAAGTCCCAAAATAATTTGCACTTTCAATGCTTTCATATTGGTCTATCACTTGCCTATTTGTCTAGCATTCAATTTGTAAAAGTGATCGTTCATAGTTTCTCATTCTCCTTGAAGCTATCATATGGCTCCATTATTTTAGACATGATTCTCTAAGTATTTTGCTCATGTGCTAGGACAACTCACACTTTTTGGCAAAACCAACGCAAGCTGACTTTGTATTTTCTTATCTCTCAGTCCTGATCATGCTTTCTGTGATGAATTTTAGGCTGTATAAACGTTATTCATACTTATAAACATTGTATTAGATGAATTTTCTGTTTAAGTGTTTCGCTTTTCGTAATTCAGTGGAAAGTCTCAGTTTACTCGATATAAGCCTCTACTTTAGCGTTTTAACAACAACCTGAAGGGACCAATTTGTAATGGATATTTCTCCAAAGTCTATTTACGCATATGAAAAAGTGCTATCAGCAATTCGAGATCATGAGGATGAAGTTGAAGTTTTCCTCACTCATCCGAAAACTCGTGTTAAAGTAGTTGTTGTCGGCTCTTCAGGTATATCAATGAACCAACTTATTCTAATGTTATTCATATATCGCCGAAAATCACCTTTATTTAGCTAGTTGAAGTCCTTTTTTTTTACATGACCCGCTCTCTTATACCACATGGAGTCGAGCACATTTGGGCCATTCGCTGCCGTACAGTCGTCATTTACTAAAGGTGTCGATTTAGTATGTAAATTCGGAAGTTTTATAAGTCTGAAAATTTGTTCCAGCTTGTGTAGTAGCTATTCTAGGCTTAACAGGTCAGCCCGACTTTTTAGAGATCTTCTTCGAGATCGTTTCGACATTCTCGGGATCAATTCAACTGTTCTTCTTATTCACCTGTCATCTCTCCAGTGTTATATATCTAGTCAATGATGTTTCTTCTTAAAACGTATTTCGTTGAAATGAAAAGGCCAGCAATATCTCCGAAGATCTGAATTGGGATAACCATCATGGTACTGAGTCAGCCAATCAGTTCCGTATGTCCCTGGATAGCATAAAGACTGATAAGCTGTTGCGCCTGCATGTAAGCGCGTGGGAGAGCACCGACCTCTCGCCGTTGATTGTCCGAAGTGGTTCACGCAGATGAAGTGCATGGAGCAAAGCATGTCGTCCTGTCAATTGGTGATCCATCTAAATGGGTTCACTTCCATGCACATATGGCGTTCTTTGCGGAATCGACTATCTTCTCACTACTCTGTTCTTTTAAGTTCGCTGTACATTTTCTTTACTTCGGTGATGTCGTTAGAAATATTGTAGTAAAGGTGCAAAGCGTAAACTGGAGAGGAATTATCCATCACCCACCCATACGTATCCCTTCCTTGTCCCATTGCAGTGAATGCATAGTCTATCGTAGAGCGTCAGTTAATAGTCTTGGTTATTATTGTGTCATTTTACGCATTCTTTAACCGAACAGAATAGCGAATGGTGAATATTACGTTCACTATAACGTCCATATCTGATTTTCCACTCGTATAATCCACTCCTTATCTTCGAATACAATCATTCACAACAGCATTATAGGGCAGCTAATCACAAATAAGTTCTTTGAGATCTTCACAGAACAGCTAATCCCTGTGACGATATTTTCCGTCTGGTAAGGTAATTCATGAAGTAGAGCGACAAGACGGATTGTTGGATAGAGTTTTACGAAACATACGAGTTTAAGAATGAAGCAGTGCACGGCGATTCTTATGTCACCGGGGTTTTGTTAATAAATCGTTTTATCTATAAAAACAAAAGTTGTCTTTTAATCGTCTACTTATGACCTTCAAATTCTCAGTCTTATGAAGGGAGGTCGCACCACATGCGATGATGTCGGCAGCATCGAAAGGTCGCCGTTCAGGGAGTCTAGGCTGAAATCGGACGGTTGGAGTAGCAAAATTTGTATAGTGTAACACAACCACACCTAATATGTGACATAGTATTTGAACGGTGTTGACATTTGATCCCTAAGGTAGCCGCTCTAAAATCTTTACCAAAGGCAGTCGTAGCCCTACGTGAATCGTAAAGTTTGCTGTCTTGTCAGTATATTGCCTCCAGAACACCTACAATCGCTGTAAGGCATGAAGAATTAGGCATAAATTATTTCTGAGTAGGCCTTGCATTCAATTTGTTTCTTGAAGGTTCCGAATGCATAATTGCCCTTGCGACAACTTCCGTTTAAAAATGACATATTTGATCCACTGTGACGAAGGGCTAGAGTCTGCTAGAGAAGTGGAATTAAGCTAAAGACCATGAGTACTTTACAGGGCACCACTCACCGTAGTGCTACACGCGCTTCAATCAACCGACTAATAATACAATTTCTGGAAATTCAATATATGTATTACCGTATTGTTCACCTACGATGATTCATAGTTCTTGTAAGATTATACCGTAATTGGTTCCAGTTTCTACTTTAGTTATAATATTCAAGAAAATTTCTTAATAAGAAATTTCATGATATTCACGGATTTTTCACACTTACGTGGATATTGTTTTAAGGTGTTGGTAAAACGTCTCTGATTTATCAGCATAGGTATGGCAGCCTATCGGGGCCCTATACCTCAACGATAGGGGCGTCTTTCGTAGAGTGTGAAGTGTGAGGATTGTTTTTGTACTTCTATAAAATTATATGGCTAGTCGCTATAAATTATATTTAGAGAAACTACTTACGAGAATGTGACTCTACAAATTTGGGATACTGCTGGACAGGAGCGCTTTCGTTGTATGGTAAGTATTACAGAAGCATTAAATGTGTCCAAAATTTTTTCGGTCGCTTTAAGAAAGAGAAATATTTCACTTATCCAAAGTAATCAGCTTTTTTGATAAGTTTTCACTATTATAGAAGTACTGAATGACTATTTTGCGACGGAATTTTCTTGATATCACTTGTTGTCTCATTAATTATCAAATGACTCAGTGCGAGCATTAGTGAAATCTCCTTTTTCTCTGTTCTGCGTAGAGCGATCCCAGAGGGTTTCATCCTGAATTTGAAGGGGCTAAAGGGCAATCCATTCTTGATAATTATGTGTATTTGATTGTACTGTTTTTAGCGAATAGGTTGCCATGGATTGTGCACCGAACTATGCCATGCACTATATTTTCTCTTAATTGGGTTCTTCTCAGCTTGATTGACACCACTGTCCCACACACTGGAATAACCATGCCAAAATAACATGATTGACGTTTTGGAGTTTCATGACAGGTTCATTGAAGAGAAGGTTACTTATCAATAGTCTAGAAATGCGCGCTGTTCCATATCTCACTGAAAATACTGAGATTGCCAAGTGGTTTCCAAATATGTCAACAAAAAGAGTAGAGTCCGATATCTTTAAAACACGCTTTCCAGGTGCCCATGTACATGCGAAATTCAGCAGCTGCCATCATTATGTACGATGTTACTAACAAACAATCATTTGACGATGTGGACAAATGGAGTGAAGGTTTGTTTCCTATGTGTGACTCTGTATGTCTTTCGGTACATTTATACGACAATTCACATATATGATGTGAAAAGGAATGGGGCTTCCAGGGCTGAACAATCTCTAATGAGTGAGGCGTCATGCATTTGATTTCATCGATCATCGTTAGAGACGACTGAATGCATATATGGCCTATAATTACACTCAGCGACCTACCAATGTGTCAGGCCAATGCTATTAACCTCACGAACAAATCTGGTACTGATCTTGCCAACCCGAAAGGATGGAAGGTTTGTAAGCCATGAGCGCGAGATCGAATCACGCTTTTCTCGCAAGACATTACGCCATACGCCTCATAGATGAAATACATTTGCTATAATTTCGAGAGTTCCAAATGATTAGGTGATGTTGCCAAAGGGTGTTCTGATTATCCAAAATGGCATATCCTTATTGTACTAAACCGGAGAATGCCACTGTCATTTTAGAAATTCGTAGATGCTGTGGAATTCCTGATCCTCTGTTGATTCTGTTGGGAACAAGGTCAGTGATTTGTAACTTCCATGCAAAGTTAACCAATTTTTAATCTGTCGCCTATGCTTATATTGTAGTGTGATCTGTGCGATGAACGACGCGTTTCGACAGCAGAAGGCAGTAAGAAAGCTCGACAAATTGATGCACGTTTTTATGAGGTCACGATCGAAAAGCCTATAAGTAAGCTTATTTTCATTGTTTTCTGTATCTGGTTCAGTCTAGATTAGCTCTTACGCTTTTGATATTAGATATTACTTATTTTTTCTTTGATCTAAGGCGATTCCTTTTTATTTATTATTATGTAAACCTTTGGAATCTATATCACACCGCGTAGAATTTCACTACTTCTTGCAATTCGTTTCTTCGTATTTACTATTAACTAAGATATTTGATTTTTACTGCATGTAGATTTGGCTGTTGCTTGAGATAAACTTCTTGTCTTCATTACGAAAGTCGTTTGATGTTGGTCGGGTATTTCTGGAACACTGAAACAGCCCTGCATTGGTGCTCCCATATGGAATGGTGTCAACTTCCGGACCCTATAAGGTTGAGAGGCGTAGTGAGCGTGGGGAGCGGTCGAACATCGCCCGTGTAAGTTGAACAACCCGTCTAATGAGCGGTATCTATTCTGCTGTGTTGCCCACTTCTAATTTTGTAACTATTTCTACACCGCCTAATTATGACGACTGGTAGTCAAATTGAAAGAAACTGGCCACTGATATGCGCTAATATTGTAGCTTTTCACAAAATTTTTTTCAGCATTTTCATTGGTACTAGAAGAGCTATGTATTGAGCTCTTGTCTGGACCGTCGTCATCTGATGAGACATTAATGAGATCTGAATCAAGCTCGGATGTCGTGCTTCTCTCGTCGCGAAACTCATCGACATCCCTCAAAGATTCAGGCAATACAACAAAGTGTTGTGGATTCTTGTGAACCAAAGTCGAAAATTCTTCGACATCTTCAACTTGGTAACTTCCCACATCTTTACAAAAACAGATAATTTTTCAGCAATGGTCAGTGTTATGTGTGCTTGCTGAAAGTTTTTCTCACTAATTTTTTCATTTGTTAGCACTTTTTAGGTCTTTTTTCTAGTTGTTTCAAGCTTTCCGTAGATTCTGAATTTTTTGCAAGATTGTCACTATTACGTTATAATTTTTAGTATTTCATAATGATCTAATTCATTGTCCTATCAGGGCGCCCTTGTGATGATTAACTCTCTCACGGATGTTCCAAGTTCGTTACGATTCAGGGTTTTTTAACTTACTTGGTCAGTCACAAATTATACTTTGACCGTAGTGATACATGTAATCTGTCTTTCATGCCACGAGATATTTTTTACGTTCTATAATGATTCACCTAGAGAGTCTTTTAGTTTTTCACATTTTTTTTTTCATTTTTAGTATTTCATATAGATATGCCTAGTCTTATGGACTTTATTCTTCGTTGATATATAGACACGACGTATCATTGTTTTCTGTTACAACCTTCCATTCATGGATGGATGCTGCTGTTGATTTATCGCTGACCATTTAACATATGTCATTTGACACTGACCGGCAATGGTTAGATGTTAAAAACGGTCATTTGTTGAGCAGTAAATGTTATGAAAGTTCACCTGCATTATCTGCAATCTCATAAACTATCGGCAGGCAGGCACAGTAAACCACAATGGTCGCGCAACAGATGGCCTAATGTGTTCCGATAGTTCAAGGGACACTTTTAGTACTTCGCACTCTTAGATTGTTTTTATCAAGAGCTTCTCTGCATGTCATTCGCTCGAATATGGTTACTCTTAATCAAGCTTCAGTACGAAAATCTTGAAATCATTGGAATTTATCAAGCTGTCTGATCTTCGCTTTTAGAATGTAATTTAATTTCCATATTCCTACGTCTGATTATAAGTCAGAGGGATCTACTCCCTACTCAATAAAAACTACCATCTCTCAAAATACTCCAGAAAAAGCTATCAGAAGCTAGTGTCAGCAGATGTAGCGATTCGGCCGGGCAATGACTGAACTTAAATCAATCGTGAGCCCTAAATTGTTTGTTGGAAAAGAAACCTGTTATACTTATCTTTCAGAATTTCCAGCCTCAATGTGTCAAGTCGTGTTCGGTCCATCGAAGTATTTTCAAGTTAAAGACTCTGCAGCCTGTCTAATTCAAATCCTACGAGGCATTTGTGGTAATCAGCCAATAATGAAGTATGCAAGTCGTCTTGTATTCTGATAATGATTTAAAGTTGTGTGAGCTTGCAATTGACTCAAAGCCACAACACACACAGTCACAAAGGCAAGTCTCGAAAGCGGATGTCATTATGAACATATTGAAAGTATTAAGAGTGAGCAACATAGTGGTAATGATGTCGTCTAACACTCATGAGGACCAAGTTCTATCCTGACAACCAACATCTCTCCTCGCACTTCCCGAGGATGGGAAAAACGGTACCAGAGTTGCACGAGAAACCTTCTTCACGATAATCTGCGACGCCTTGCTCTGCAGTTTAAGATTATGAGAAAAAGACTTGAAAAGGATACAACTAAATTATTAAGGATTAGCCCGCGATCATTCGTAGTCGATGAATGCAAGAGACCAGACATAGTGAACTAAGAGCTGGGATTTGCGCAATAAGTGAGAAGTTGGATGGATGTGAAATGAATAAAATGCCAATCAAAGCAATATTAGTGCTCGTTTGAGTACAAAATGCAAACCAACGTTGTTGAAATTCTTACAAATATGGTAAGAATTTTTGAACAGGAAGGTGTTTTTTCTCTAGATAATTAATCAAAACCAAGACTGTATGATCATTGGCAGCAGATGTTTATACGCAGATGACTACACTCCATTTTCCCATATTATGCGATCCGACATACTTATTGTACGATGTACTTCAATTTGAGCGCAGATTGGGATGACACATAAAACGTCGTCTTCTTTATAGCCGTTGAATGATAGTCAAGGTGATTTACATTGGAATCAAGAATAGTTGTGAAAGCGTCCTCATATCATCATTATAGATTAACCCTCGCGGATTAAAAGAAACATTGTGCTCTCAGAGACGACTGGTGCTGGAAAGGTTGTTGGAAAGATGAATTGCTCATGTAAATGACATAGTCTTATTCTATATTTCAAATTCCCTACTGTTTATTCCTTATTCTGACTTTTAGTGGAGAATTATTGTAAACTGAATAGAAAAAAAAACTTGCAGATCAACCAATACTGGAAAATGTTCTTGATTATCAAATACAGTGAAGAATTACGTCTTTGTAACAAGTTGAGAAGGAGTTTGGCAATTTAGTTGTTAGCTCAAGTAAGGATTAGAGCGAAGGCCTAAAATAACCGGCTCCTGGAACTACAGTGTGGAAAGGTAGCAGGACTGCGCATTTGTCAACAAAACCCTGTCATTATAGTGTCGCGGAAGTCCACATGCTCATGTCCTGACTTCGGTATATAAAGATTAAGCTCTGGTCAGGAGAGCATAGTGGCCGTAGAAAGTGTTGGAAACTATCATGATTCGTTTTGATGAGGAATTAATCATCACGTCTCAAGCTAGAAATGTTCATTAAATTCGTTTCATTCCATTTTTCGTCTTACCGTGTATGATTATTTACGGAACCACTGCAGTTCGTTGCAATTTTTTTTCATACGATTCACTAAACAGATTTTAACTCCTTTCGGCTTGTTTTTGCTCCTATTGATACGATCTCATCCGTGAACTTAATTGGTAAAATGTCATCTGCTGTCATCGGCAAGAAAGGAATCTTTTTTTATCCGTTTTGTATTGCACTAGATCCGTTGGGAAAAAAGGGGTCCACAAATGCATTAACCACTGTGTCCATGAACTAAGCAATCCGTCCTTAGCGTGCTGAGGTCATCACGTCCATCACGATCATGGAGGTCATCTCTGTTAGGATTGTTTGATTAAGGGCACTTGATCGATAGTCGTGTCCCTGTGTGGAGTGCCGATCTGCAAATCATGATATTTAACAATTTTCATATAAAACAGCTTGATAAACACCATTATCCACTAGGTTGTTTTCACTGATACATTCCATCACTCATTATAAGTAGTCGCGTGGACGAGAGTAGTAATGATCATTTTTCTCAGAGACGTGGGAGAAGGTGGTGAGATGGTAAGAATCGGTTATGTTTGTTTCTAGCATAGCAAAGTTTTCTGTTTTATTTTTTTTTGCACTACTAGGTTCCTACCATTGCGCATCCAGGCCTGGTGATAGAAGTTGGTGTCAGAGTTATTGTAGCAGTCTCTCTAATAAGTACAAGTCTATGAGAGTTACCCGTAGCTCATTAGAGCAGCTGGTTGGCTTATACTAACAATTTTGAAGATTTGAAGAGCTGTCACCCTCATAAAGATGGCTGGAACGTTTACGCTATAAATAAAAGATGTCTCTGCTAACGACCGCTTTTTTACAGACCCGCTCAAAATGATTTAATCTGATAAGGATTTTGCACGTTTTGAGCCGATAGGTCTAGTGCTAGTGCTTGTTGCACTAGACCTATCGGCTCAAAACATGCAATATCCTTATCAGATTAAATAAAACATGTGTTTGCCTGGCTAACATTAGCAACAATGTGAATGTGTTGTCGGCTCAACACTGTGCTCGTTCGTGTCGAATTCTCGAAATGAAACATTTATGTCGTGGTATCTTAAATACGGATAATTCCCAAGACCGACTATCTCTTAATCTTGGAATCCCTCAATAAGTCCTTGTTTTTCTTATTAACCAAGCACGAGGTTGTTATGATAATATTTGCTTAAACAGCTGACGTTTTGGCGGTTTAGGAGTTCGGAGCCTGGAAGAGCATTTCTGCAAAGTTACGGAAAGCCTGGAAGAATGAAGGCGCTTGGTTGACTAGAAATGTGGGCAAACTGATCTTTCGAGGTTCTAAAAAGTCGAAACCGCCGAAACGTCGCTCGTTTGAATAAATAATATTATCGAGGTCTTGTGCTTGGCTCGATAAGAAAAACGAGAACAATATCATACAAGGAAAAGTTCACTCACTGACAAAGACTGATTATTGCTCTCTGTTTATAGAACGGAGTGCATTGGTTCCAACGAGTGTAACGTTGTAATCATCACTTGTTCAGAATATCTTCGAGGTTATTTTCCTCATATTAACCATAGTGCTAATTATAATCCTCGGTATTTGGTTCTGTATATTAATCAAATTGCACTTCGCTCAACGGCATCTGCCTGATGGTGAGTAATACCTACGGTTTTCAAAAAATTCCCCCACACTAATAAATCTAGAGTCGTTTCTCGTATAGAAATCACTAAATTGAACGACGTCCATATCCTTCGCGAACAAATGAGCAAGTAGTTTAACTTTCAGGAATGGAAATCGGAGCTCCTGTGTATGCTACTCCACCGCCACATATGATCGTTCATAGTACGACTCCAGCGACTATTCAACCAAGAGGTGACCAAAATGCTCACGTCACTCAGCAATCAGAGCTGCCGTTTCTGTGATCCGGACACTGGAACTCCAGTACACAGTCCAAATTATTCGGGAAGAGCCTGTCATTGTATGCCACCAAACTATCAATTTGTACCGACACCTGTTAATCTCACACCGGGATTCCTTTGACATCGATTCGAATCAAAACGACATCTCTCGTATTGCTATTTGTACATATCGTCATACGACATTTCGTTATATGGAGCTTTAGTCAATTTTGTTTTTTTTCTGTTTTGATTACATTTTTCCACTGACAATCATGAAATGATGAAAACTTTTCGTTGAATCTCTCTTTTGACAGCTCATGTATGTGTCTCTTGAAACAGTCTCGAAAATTCAACGATCAAGATGAATCCTGTAAACTTCAATACTAAAATAAAACTTGTACTCAAATTCTGTTTGATTCAAACCCGAAAATTACATTACCTTGTATGCTCTGAAATCAAACTCACATCAAAAATCACATTAGCTATCAACTGAAGCAACGCTTTGTCAATAGTTTATGAACAGCTTCAATTACTTTTGGACAAAGATTAAACAACTTATACAAGTTTCTGAGGGATAGGCAAAGATTATATGGCTTTCTCTAAGAAGGAACGAGGCTGGGGATCAAAAAAGTCGGTGAGGCCCTTTGATGGTTGACTACACTTTTTAAATTTTTTCCCGCAGCCTGCTTCTTAGCGCGGGAGATGATAATCCACTGAGCATGTATCAGGACTACGCACTGTATGTGGTACTGTGGTCCAGGGTGGACTTTGCAATACGAGGTGATCGGTCAGTGCGCGAAGTGTCTATCAAGACATAGTTTTGAGGTGCACATTTCATCTAGATGGCGAGCGATGACGATGATGCACGGCCATATTCAAGTGTCTACTCAGACTAGCAAAACATTTTCCAACATACCACAGCCTTTGGCAAAAGGCGATTCAAGACTGGAAAAAAACTAAAGGGAACAATTGTGCGAAAGAAATCATAAAGCAACCTGATGGTTTAATTCTCTGGAGCAATCGTCAAGATCAGAATGATGTTCATGTTCAGAAGAAAAATGTTATTGGATTAAAGAAATATCTCGGCCAGAAACGCATGACTTGAGGAATGTTCGATAGAATGAGGAACTTCTTATTTTCTATATTTTAAATTTCTCACTACATAGCGAAAAATGTTGACCTTTACTCAGCACTGATTTCTAAAGAGCAACTATTATTTGGATCTGATACGCAATTTATCTATCGTGCTGCGTCATTCTCCTCTTTTAGTCATCGTTGGAAGTCCTTGAAACCTTTTGAGTGTTCAGTGGTGTGATACTGAGTATGATTAGAGAAAATTAGTAGGATATAAGCGTTATTTAATCTTTCGGAAATTGTGAAAATTGTTGAAAAGCTTATGGGTTTCAGTGTCATTTAATTTTCAAGAACTCGCATATTGTAGATGTCAATAGCGAGAATGAATAGAGTTAAAGTTGATAATCAACATCGCAACGCTAACCGGATAGAAGATCGACATACTCCTGACAAACGGACAATGAACAGTCGTACTATATATTCATCCTATGCACCAGCGGCTTTATTTCTAGTATTGCACAATTATTTGTATCCTCGGTGTCAAAAACAATGGAAGTTTGTGCTCGCCATCATCAGTCCAGCGCAGAGTTTTCCAGCGAATATCTCCGATGTACAAACGTAATCATCAAGCTTCTCTGCTGCATTTGTCATCTGAAACAATGGAGTGGATTGTGCACTGCTTGCTGCTTACTGTGCTCATCACCTCTGTCGCCTGCAGCAGGCAAGCAGAATCGAATCCACTGTGAGCATATCCAAACACTGACTATTCCCGAAATCGCAGGTCATGCTGTTTTTCTTTCCAATTGATTTTTGCTATTTACGATTTCCAGTTTTATTCACTGATTAAACGTCCTTCTTTGCTTGATGGTAATACGTTTTATGCTTGAAAAGTCACCTCATAATATATCTATACAGTTGACCTCTACGTTTTCTTTGTTTTGTTAAACAATAGAATGTCAATCTTGCTTAGTTGATTAAGAGCTCAGGAAAGTACTAATCTGATTGTTCCCTTAATCATGTGGGCATTCAAATAGTCTATTGATTGCATAAGTTGGAAAGAATAAAGCTTGGTGCTGGCTGTTGCGCTCAAAGCTAAATTTGTTTTAGAATCATCAAGATTTATACTAACAAATGATTATTAAATTGCTATAGAATGCGGAAAAAAGCAGACACAGACTTTAGCCGAGCGAAATTGTGCGCCGAGCGTGAAGTGCATTTCTCTCTTTGTCATTATTATCGCGTAATTGAAAGGCCTTTCTAGAAACCAAGTTCTGCATTAGAATCATCGTTCCTCATCTTATCAATGATCATTAAAACTCTAGCAAAAAAAGTTTTGTCTGGCTAAATGGCCAAGCAAACACATTGCAAAACATACTATACACTTCGGAGGACGAAAGTAATCTTCTCTTCGTTGCTATAGAGCTTCAAGGCAAGTTTTCCAGAAGCCAAGCCTACTGTTGGAATCGAAATTTTTTAGCTATCGAATGATTATCAAAGGTCTAGTGAAAAATCTGTGCCCATTGAAAGATCTAGGGAAAGGCTGAAGATTGAGTCCAGTTTCAAACTATCAGTAATGATCATTAGCGACCGTGCTTCTTCCGTTTGATCGTTTAAGCAACTTCAACATTGAACACCTGCTGTTCGTCCTTACAAGGAGAGAAAATGCTGTAATCAACAATTTTAAAAAGAGTGCAATGCTCGTTTCTTTAAATCCACTTCAAAAACTTCGTGGAAACATCAGTGTACAGGATACCAACTTCAAGGCCATGGCTATGCGACTCATGACACGAAGCAGTAAGCCAAACTGAATCTGAGTAAGAATAAGAACAGATCACCCATTTTGAGATATGACCACGCTGACATAGGTGACTCTGACTCTTCCAAATTTAGGCGAACTACAGAGACAACATCGTTGACACCAGTGATAACCTGTACTCCTAGACGACCACTAGTACGCTATAGATTATTTGACTGGGTGAACGTATCCTTGAGCTTGTTTACCTTCTTCAGACCGATCACACCGTCGCTGATATGATTAGTGTGGCGACGAAACAATTGTTTGAAGACATAGGCGTTCGTCCATGCCGACATTACTTTACAAAGCATGCTACATATGGGATTTCGTTGAGTAAATAATAGTTCAAGGCTGCATTTCGTGTTCAGAATTACTTATGTCTTGCTTGACAAGGGGCTTGAACATCGATTCTTGGACCGATTCTCCATTGGCATAAGACTCTCGTTTCTGAAGCCAGTAGAACCTCATTTGCAAAACAGTGAGATTCTTCTGGTGCTGTGAAGCCGCTTGTCTGAATAACTGCAATATAAAGACGAATTTTGTGAAGCAAAGTTGAATAAGGCTAATGAGGGTCTTACATTATCGAATTATTCATGAAGGAAGAACTTTTATGATTGAAGGATTCAGAAAGAGTCACTTAGAGAACTTAGAGAATGGAATTTCAAAATTAACTCAAAGTTTGACGACCTTTTGATTTTCTAAAGATTTTCCAGCAATGTTAAGCAATACGTTTAAGTTCTTTGAACATGCTCATGTTTCCCAGGATCACTTTAATTACTATTATTATTGCTTTTGCTAATAAGAATATGATATTTCTATGATAGTTCCTCCATGCACATCCGTTTTGAGTTTCAAATTTTTCACTTATTGAAAAATTTCAGAAGTAGACGTCACTACAACGTCAACGAAGAAGAAGAAGAAGGTGAGAAAAAAGGTGCAAAATATAATACTTGCAGTTTTTAAACAACGATATCTTTTTTTTCCTCCGTTTCTTTTGATGTGCAACGGTTAACACTTCTGTCAATTTTGTAGATCTATCCTTGTTTGAAAAACGCGTGTAGCTCAGCGGTTAGAAGCTCCTTACATACACACGTGGCCGTATATTCATTCTCGCGTTCTAGGGAAAGCAAGCTACAAATTACTTTAGGGTGGGTAAGCCGGCACCAAACAAATCTAGGAAAAGAAAACCACTGAAGCAATGCATCCTTGGGTTCCAAAAGTCTTCGTATAACAATGATGTGCATGCAATCACTCTCATGATGATATGCATTGACTGAAATGCAAGGCGTATTCCAAGTCTGTTTGACGCCAATGCTGTGACCATTATCCTTCAAAGTTAAACTACTTTTGTCGAATGTATTGTTGAAAATTTTGAGTTAGTTCCTCATTCATTCACTTTCCAACACTTAGTTCTATAATACTAAATCATTTACTCTCACTTTTCTTACTTTTACCATTTGCAACAATATGAATAGTAATTTAGACAAGTGCTTCTGTATTCTGCTTCTCTGAACTTCTTTCTATTCACTGCATTCATTGAGAGAAGAATGAAGAAAATGCCCTATGAGAAGCTTCTCGAAGTTTACCTTTTCGGGCCAATAAGACTCTAAATAGACTAAGCCAATCTAATTATTCTCGTCAACATTTAATAATGCAATTACTTCTGAATTTTTCGCTGATGAACTCATTAGTGACCAGTGGTGGCTCTGTTTCTTTCACAACGACATTTTCGATGAATTGAAGCAGATTCATTTCTTATGGGTTGAATAAGCACCAGATAAGACTTTCTTCCGTCAGTTGTTACTCTTGTAGACTTCAAAATATTTTTCATTCGAATTATTCCTATCAGCTCAAGCGTGGGTAATTATGAATGGTTTTTTTTCTATTTGCCTTCGCTCAACTGACATATATAACGAGAACTCTTTCGCTGCAACATAAAATAGAAATAGAATCATTTTCGAGAGCTTCGGATAACTCTAAAAGACCTGATCATTGCGTAATCTACTTCATCGATAAATGAAGAGATTGTTTTTCGGGCTATTTCCCACAGGTTTCTCTTGCTTACGAGAGCCGGTATTCATTACCAGGAACAGATTTTTTATTACTTATATTTCCAATCTTCTTTCATTGACAATCTCAAGCCGGTTATTAGCCCTTTTCAGAGGCACATTCCCTGTGGGTGTAGATATTCTACCAAATTCTAGCCATATCCAAACTCAATTTCAAACGTGTTTTCCCTTAAAGGGCGGAAGACCTTCATTTATTCATCGTTAGGATATGGCAGATAAGTATGAGCCACTGGATAAATTTTTTGTATAAAAGCAACAACCTTCAATTATATAGGTGAGATTAGCAGAAATGTCTATCATGCTGGCAAGCAGTCTATCGATGTTACCTCCGTATCACAGGAAGCACTCTTGTAAGCCCGAGGTGCTCCGAATCAACGAAAACAGTCAAAACATCATGAAACAAATGTCGTCATTCTCGAGACAGGTGGTCGCATTCCAGTCAAGTGCTAGGATATTGTGAATTCTGATTTGTCTACGGCGATTCGAGTCTATGACGTAAAAAATCGCGTCGCAGGCTTTGTTCGTATCTCAGCATTCTTTTTATTATACTTTCCATCGTACCGTGTTGTTCAAATTAAAATGAAGTAGTAAAAGTATAGAGTTAAAGTTGTGATTTCAACTGAGACTTCAGTTTAACTGAGGTTTAACCCCGATTTGTGATCTCTGGACCACAGCCAGGTGCTGATAGAGGATGATTGCTGATAGCTACCGACCGTTACATTACTGCGTGGATAAGGAAAAGGAGCATTGTGGAAAGTAAAAAAAGGATGAGAGAGGT